>BHFT01055646.1:0-19181 GCA_004320025.1 Laticauda laticaudata | reverse complement strand
CACTTGATTTCCAGTAAAAGATATCTTTTCTCTGATTAAAGGAGTCTAAGTATTTTTTTCTTGGATTTTGAATGGAGTAACAGTTGACAATAACTCAAAAAAATCCAAGAATTTTAATTTGTTATATTAATGCTAAGCCATCAATTGATTTGTTTGTTTTTACCATAGTATGATTTGTGAGCCCATTCATTATGATTTAGTTTTATGTACAAACTAATTTCCTATAGCTTATTGGATAAAAATATTTTTAAAATGCCAGTAGATTATTTTTCTAAGGATCTGTGTCAAGTGAATAACGTATAATACAATTACATATATTGCTTTGTATGTCAATGTATAAACTTCCCAATTTTATATTTATAGGTTAGGAATTTTTAACCATTTTACAACTAAACTTATTTTGCAGTGAGAAGTACATTGAGAGTAAAGTAGTTTTAGCAATAAATCAATTTAATAACAGTTAAAATGATACACGTAGTTTGCAATAGGAATATTTTTTTCTGCTGCATATTGAGTCAGGAGTTATAGTTTAAAGCTTTCTTGTTCCTTTGCATAACTTGAAAACCCTATTTTATGAATTGACTTTGGACTTTCAGATACAAAGAAACCAAAATGGTTCTAACTAAATGTTTCCCATGCACTCTCACATCTTTAATGATTTGTAGTACTTTTAATCTTTGATCATTGAAAGCAGTTACAGTTGGGTGATAAAACCTATTTATTGAAATATATTTTGAGAACAGTGCAAAAATAGGCCTTATAAAATGGGCTAAGAAAGATTAGAGTGTCAGTTTGAAATTAACTAATGTATGTATTGAGAGTCTTCTGTTGAATATTGTTGAGGTAATTCCCCGTTAGTAGAATGAGCACACAAAGGGAGACGTAGTGAGAGGATTAAAGAATAACACACACACAGCACACAGATACACTGTATAGTAAATGTAGGTTTTTATTTCCAATAAATGTTTAAGCAAAGTCCAAGATAAGCAGTCCAAGTCATTCACAGGTAAAGCAGTCAGTTTTCAGTTCAGGGATNGATAATCAAAATATCAAAGTCCAGTATCAAAAAACAGTTCAGTAACAGACTTACATCAACGATCAGTAACAGTCATTAGGAGGAACAGCAACTCTTTCCAACAGAACAACAGAGACTCACACTGAGACCAGGCAACCCAGGTTTCTGGCTCCATCTTATGGCCGTTTGTGGAACCACACCCAATTACAGATTTAGTATTTTCTTAAAGACATAGTATTAAAATGGCTATCCTAGTTTATTTATTTCCAACCCAAATAACAGGTGACTTACATTCCTAACAAATATAAGTGGTTATAATCCTTTAATCAACATTAATTGACACATGAAGGTTGTCACATTAAAGAAGAGTGACTAGAGCAAGATCTAAACTAGTTGAGAATCTTTGTAAAACCCCTGTAAATTACTTTCCAGGCTACTTCAAATTGAATTATTTTTCTTCCAGACTATTGAATTCCTGTCCCTTCTGTAAAAATAAAGCATCCATGCTCATTGTCTATCTTTGAGAAAATTATGCACAGGAATGTATATGAGGTTTCAAGGCAAGAAATATTAGCTGATCAGTGTGGTACTTTGATTAATAATGAATTTGCAAACTCCCCAAGTTGTATGAGTAATAATTATGGATATTGAGAGTTACAGTTCAGCAATATCTGGAAGAACAAAAGGTTTTAGTATCTTGGTCCTAAGCACTAGGTAAGATCCAGCCAGACTACTGTATTTTGATTTATAATTGTAGTTGACTAGGTACTACTGATCTTAAATTTAAAGAAATTAGACTTTAGAAATGCAAGCAGTTCTAAAAACATAAACAACCTACATCAAAGAGCTTAGCCCTCTTTTATGAATCACACAGTAGAGCCTAATATCTTCCAGTTCGGAAAAGATCCAGGAAAAGAGAGAGCAATTCTCTCCACAGTTGGCCATCTACCACAGCAGCCAAGCCCTGTCATAGGGCCTAGTTGATATGTCATTAATTAAAATAATCATAAAAAGTTATCTGACTTTTTTACAGTTCTTCTCCTCCAAGATGCTACTAGCTTTGAATTAAGATTACTTTGCCTTTCTATTGAAGTGACATGTTAGTTATATTTATAATATAGGCATGAAAAAAGCCCTGCTTTGTGCATATCTGCTTGTGGACAGTGGCATTTTTGAAGGTATTTCTTATGGGACAAGAAAATACAATTATTCTTAGTTTCTTTAACTACAGTTATTCTTTGGATATGGAGGAATTAAAATTGGGCAAAATATTTAGATAGTATTTAACTATTTTTAGCCCACTTATCCATCTCTTCTCTCTTTAAAACGCAATAAAGTGCACAAGTATAATAAGCAGTTAGATTACAGTGGTGGAGAACTCACCAGCAAACACTCATATAAGATTCATACTGTATGAATGGTTTGAAAGATTAGTGGTAGAGAAACTCCTGAGATTCTGTACTTTCAAAGACTTTGGGGTCGTTTGAAAAACTTCTGATCTGTGAACAATCCTTCATGTATAACAGGTGTCAACAGTATCATAGCCTAAAGATAACTTTCAACTAGTGATATGAAGAACTATACTGTACCTATTCACTGTTACATACACAGATGGTTTGATTTTGAGCTGTATGAAGCAGTCACTATTTCTGTTTGAAGAGAAAAGTAAATGGCATCTTAGAAATGGAATCTAATAAGAATATCTGACCTTTTTTTTCTAAAGCAAAAGTAAAATAAATTATTTTTTAAAAAACTGTCATGCAGAGCGACAATGCCTACATTATTTTTTCTGTACATTTAATAATGAGTAGCTGCATAAGAGCACTGTACTTAGAATGGAGCACAAGTTATGGACTGTATCTAGATTCATGTTAATATTTTTTCTCCACAAATGCATACACCTGAATGATTCATTACACCTCTGATGGCATTTTAAAACAGATTTTAATCAGCCCCTAAATATATTAGGATTGGGTAGTTCCCATTGTCTCCTTGAAGTTTTGCCTTTTCTGTAGTCTGTTTCACTACCAAGTTTATCAGTACCTGATATCATTAATTTTATAATCCCTTTTACACCTCTTTTATAATCCCATTTCAATTCATTGCGCTAATCAAAAACTCTGCCCCTTAATTTTCCTTGAAGATGCACCTTTCCCTAATAACATGAAATTATATATTTTATTCCATGACTTATAGAAGCTATGATTGCTCAAAGAAGTGTTTGGGGAATAGATTTTAGGGAAAAAGTAGGATGTCCTGGGCTGTCCATCATATGCGCCATGACTGATACTGTCATCATATTGGTGGAATATAAAACTTACAATACCTTTGATTTTAGCTGTCACAGTAATGAAAGGATTGGGGTTAGATAATTTCATTGTTACACATTTATGTCATTTGTAATATACATGTCTATGTCAAACTTCTACAAATAGAAGGTCCTTCACAAAAGTTACTAAAAATGGGTATGTCTTTTGAGGGTTATTTAAATCCCAAATTGCAAAGTGGTTGATATGAAAAAGTCAGTATGTGAATTGAAACAGATTTGTTACCTGCTGCATGGAAAATAAGATGTTAACTAGGTTTTAAGACCAATTTGGTCACTAATGTTGCCTGACAGATGGATTGCTTGACAATGTTAGATAATGAAATACTTGCTAAAGGGAAGAATAATTCAGAAGCATTTTGAAGATGTGAGACATACTGACAAATCTGTAATGGGTATAGAGGCAAAAGATTTACTGCATGTCATATGAAAGAATGCCTTAATAAGAAGAGGACAGCAGAATGTATGGAATTGTGTGGTTATGATGTAACTACTTGCATTTTATTCGCCATGATTTTACTGAAGGATTTTCATATATATATTGTATATATACAGACATACAATGACAAGTTTGAAGAAGCTTCTAAAAACCATAAATAACCATACTGATGAATATTCAGTGATGAACCAGCAATTTAGAATTTAAATATTGTGACTGGATGCTTTTTCTGGTCTTTCGTTCCACAACATATTTATTGAAAGAGCACGAAAGCTGGAATAAGATTTGCTTTTCAATGATTCTGGTGACTAAGCATAGTAGAATTTCTGTAACACCAGAGAGAAATGAAATAATGGCACTTATATTGATTGTAGTGTTATATGTGGAGTAGGTCCCATTGGATTAAATGAGAGTTATTTTTGAATAGACACAGCATGATGAGACCACACCAATAAACTGTGACATATACTACAATTCAATGGTTTCTTTAAAAGGGACAAAAAGGAGTGTTAAAATATTTATGTTTCTATTTTGTTTATGTATTTTACATATTTCTTCAATTTAAAAAGACTATTAAATTGTATGTATAAGAACAACAACAATACCACCAAAGCAAAATCTTAACAGGATAAAACTAATTATCCCTAATTATCACAATCATCAAAACATTAAAACATTGAACTGTGTTACAAAATCATAAATAATTAGTCTCCAAATGTCTTCCACGACAGTTTTAACTAATTTTCAGATAGAAATGAAAATTGGAAAATATATTTGCATTACAGAGAAGGCTGTTTCAAGGGGGAGACGAGTAGATCATCCTATTTCATATCTTTTCTATTGCACTTTGTGGCATTTGAGAATCCTCATTAGATATTCTCTGTTCACTTTGATGATTTAATTGATAAAGTTAGATACCCCGGCTTGAGCCATAATGTTGCTGCAATATTATATAGCAGTAGTGGCAATAATGAAGGTGCCCTGTATAGTAAAAACAAAACTGTTGGATTTAGTACCAGTCGAAGTTTCTGGGTGGACATTCCTTGTAAATTGATCCAGGTGAGAGATGAGTTACCATCTTTCGCATATCTTCTTCTAGGTAAAATCATAATGTGTTCCAGTCAAGCTGGGCAAGGTCCTTCTGCCCATAGCCTCCCCCAGCATTTCTGAAAGGAGCCATGAGTCCACCAGGGGCTGCCAAATTGCAACATGTTCTCCAGTTCACCTTTCCCAATTTAGAGTTTAAGAAGTGTGAACCAGCTACATGGATCTTAGTGAAGATTAGCACTCCTTCCTCATCTAATTACCAATAGGTCTCTGTATTGCACACCAGGTCAGCTTGTCCACAGTTTTGTGGTGGATGGTGCTAGATTTATTGAAAATGTATTTGGATGCTAGAGTTAGAGTTTATATTTTCAAATTTTCTACCCTTGGAATGGCTATCTTTTGCCATATCTCTCTCTGTCCACCACTAATATCTTACCCCTTTCCCAGGAAATAAAACATGGATGCATTGTAATGCAAAGTGAATTCCACATCCACAGGGCAGTTATTGCAAATCTCCAATCCACTTCTTCTAACTTCTTCAATAGCTTGTTAGGATTCCTGCTTCCTCGCATAGGACCTGCAGTTCTCAGCCCCAAATCTCTTTCTTTCTTATTTCTGTCTGGGACAACTTCATTCTATGTTCTCCCAACAAGCTACAGCCTCTTCAGATCTTGCCTGCCTTCTCAGGTACAGCTCTTCATTCTGCCAACTCTCTATCCCGAGCTGAGCTTTCTTCACCAATTGCCTTGTTAGTTCTTTCAACATTACAATGGTTTACTTTAATAGACACTCAAATAATTATAACGCCACTTAGGAAAATAAGAATACCTACTTACTACACTTCTAGAATAGAAGATAGAACGTAAAATAATAATAGGGCTGAAAGGGATCTCAGAGGTCTTCTAATCCAAGCCCTTGCTCAAAGCAGAAGGCCTTATACCATCCTGCTCAAATGATTGTCCAGTCTATTTTTGAAAACCTTCAGGACTGGAACACCCACAACTCTACAAGGCAAGCTATTCCAATGATTAATTGTTCTCCCTGTCAGAAAACTTCTCCTTACTTCTAGGTTGGATTTCTCTTTAATGAGCTTCCACCCATTTAACAAGCTTCTTGTCCATTTGTCCTTTGGAATATAAATCAATCTCTTCCTCTCTGTGACCACCCTTAAGTATTGGAAGACAATTATCATTTTCCCCTAATCCTTCTCTTCAAACAGCTAGAGTGGTTACACAAACATACCTTAACCACTCTGTTGCCATCTTGTTATTAACAAAGTTGGTAACAAGATGGTGACAATGTTTATTGTGTATCCAATAAACAAAAGAACAGCAAAATGTAAATGAGCTGATAGTTCTAGCCATGCAATCAGTAAATGTCATGCTGGATGCTGGTTAGGGGAAGGCATATTCTGTGAACAGCCTGTACTTTCATTTCTTCAGGGTCTCTAATCTCTTTTCTATAAATCTGTGCTTGAAGGTGAGAGGAATTTTGGGCCCTCTCTGCCATGTGTGCAAATACTGTACTTCTTATCTTCTATTTTTCCTCCCAAAGGCAAAATTGTACTGTTGTAATTGAGAGCAGTATATGCGAACATTACTCTACAAAGGAAAGGGTTAGGACAGTTCTGAGTTTTTAAAAATCTCTTACAAACATTTCTCTACTTAACCCAGTTAGAAAAGTTTTTTTCTAAAAAAAAAGCACCAGTAATTTAAAGTTTTATAGAGGACAAATGTCCCTTGCATTTCATCTGCGGTGGCATTTCATATTGGTTTTGCAATTGAGTTCAAAAGATCAGTATTCAGTTTCTCTGTAGCAGAGGAATACATTTTTGTGACCTCCTTTTTAAAAAAAACTGTAATAGGGTGAAGACGCCCTCTAGCGGAGAGAAAAAAGCATTTCTATATCAATGTAACCTGATCTGTGTCTAATTGCCCTATAAAACTTACCTGCTTGTATTCAAAATTAATATTTGTTAAATATGTAGCCATTTTCCAAGAGTAAAAAATCTTGATCCAATCAAAATAATTCAGATAGATATGATATTTTGTAGTGTTTAATCCATAAATGAGAAATCAAGATAGAATTATACAGTAACTGTCTGGTTTCTATTCTCTAGATGGAATTGCATAGTTTCTACTAAAGGGCCCAGTGTGTAGCTATGTATTTATTCTATGTAAGGTAGGAAGTGCATTCTGCTCCAGTGACCACCATACTACCGGGTTCATACTGTGTCTGTACTATACAAATAAATGTTTGGAAGTTTGCTGATTTTTCAAGACAAGGAACTCCATTTACTTTTCTTCCCAATATTTCTCTTGCTCTTCAGAATTTCACTGAAGTCAGTAGGATGATCATGAAAAGTATACATTATTCTGTTCTGCAATGCATATTCATAGTCCAACATTCTACTCATAGATTGAGACTTCAAGTGGCTTTTTATTTTTTTTTAAAAAGCTACTATTTATTTATTTTTGTTCACATTAGATGTTAATGGTAGAGAATAAAAAGTAAAAATATTTTATATCTGTTGTCCTATATCAGTAATAGAACAGTCTAATTAATATTAATACAGGAAGTTTTTATCTCAGTTCTGTGTTAAGAGAAGAACACAGAATAAAATAAAATATAATACGGTATATTCTCCTTCTTGTTCACTTTATCATATTGGTACCCAGAGAATCTACTTTTATTGTAGGAGCTACTAATTTCTCCCCCAACTTCTCTAGGGAGTATTCTAATATAAAGAAAATGCTTTGAGGAGTAGAATTTGTAGGATTCTGCATCTGTGTTTATGTGTAATTGGGGGAGTGGAATGGTTTGGGAATCCCTATGTATATATGTGTACAATTGCATTGGGGCGGTCATTTGAATTCACTCCATTTTTTACTGAAGAAAAATAAATCACACCACTCTATTTATTGACAGTGGTGGTTTCACATTTTAGTTCCAAAATATCTTACATGAGTGACATGTGTGAAAAATGAGAGTTCTATTCACTTAAATATACACAGTGACCTGGAGCTAAAATGTAATATCCAATAAGTGCAATGACAGCCACAATTCATCTGGGATGACAGCTGCTCAAATAGAGCTAGCAAGGAAATATTGAACTGAAGGCTAGGTCTCACTGGCCAACGGACGCAAAACATATGCATAAAGGACACAGTGGATGAGCAAAATTTCGGGGGTTGCTCCATCCGTTGTCATCTGCTCCAAAAAGTGGCGAAAATTTGCATAAACAGAACAGAAAAGAACGGAAAAGAATGGACGGGGTAGTTATGCTAGCGAGGATGTTAAGTGGATTTTCATAGGAAGCCTAGTTGGATTGACAGCGGATGGAAGACGGATGACACAATCCGAAAGGGGTTCTCGGGAGAATTGCGAGGCGACACATGTAGGTAAGGAGCGGATGCGTAGGCGATGACGGATGCATCACCGGACACCCTATAGGAAAGCAAAGCGGATGCCGCGCGGATGTATATCGGATCCAAAGCGTATCCACCTGCGCTGCGGGGAGTATGAATTTGCATCAGCTCTGCGATTTAAAGGATTGCAGCTCGCACGCAGTCAGCATTCAAAAGAACAGACGTGCTGCCACATACTCTTCAAAGAACTACATGGTTCAATCAGTCAGGGAAGAAGAGAAGCCTGTGCTACTCGTGCAGCCCTGGCAAGAAGGACAGAACCAGCATCCCACCCTGGCACTGACTCTGAGCTGGCTGGTGCTGTGGTGCTCCAGCTGGTGCTTCGGCTGGTGCTGTGGTGGACCAGCCCCTAAGGCCTCAAAGCCTGCTTGCTAGCTCCCAACATGAATGGTCCCTGCTGCTGAACAGGCCCTGCAGAGGGAGGAGAGGCTAAGGGAAGGAAGAAGCGGAGAGAGGAAACAGTACACCATTTTCCGGAGGACGCATAGAGGATGAGGTGCTGGAATGGCTGAGGGAGAAACGACGTACCTCTGGAGAAGGGTACAGACTCATTCGCGACGCAAGAAGAAACAGGCAGCTTGGAGAGACAAGCGAGAGAGCTCTGTTCACTGCAGAGGTACTGCTGGCCTTGATACACTGCAGATGTACTCCTGGGATGGTGGAAGCACATGCCACCCTGGTAATCGGCAAGCTACACGCTCAAAAATCCAGAGCAGGCCGTTTTTTTTTTTGGTTTGTCAAGCCTCACTGACCAGGAGATGTATGTCATGGCTCAGGCAGCTTTCCTTGAGAGGGGTGAGATCCACACTGAGGAGCAGCCGCTCTGACACCCTCTCCCGTCAGCACAGCCCACAAGACAGCCAGTCCTCTTACCAGCAGGAGCCAGCTCACTGTCACGGCAGGATGTGTCTGTTGGAGGGCCCCCATGGCAAGACCCCCCTGACCGCTGCACTCCCCCATGCCAGAAGGACATGGAGGATCCCCTGTCTCAGAATGGGCAATTCGAAGAAGTGGGGCAGCCAGAGACCAACGTTCCATTGGACCCACCCCCCAGCTCCACCTCCACAGAAAGCAGGCACGAGAGAGCAGGACTGAGGGCACAGAGCCAACCACTGTTCGTTGGAAGATCAAGGGGACATACACATGTAAACGCTCGAGCCATCACGACACTTGTCCTCCCAACTGGTCCACTTGACAGAGGTCCTCCGCCCGCGCAACTTTCATCAGTCTACGGCAGGAGCACACAACCACCTGAGGGATATTGCCCCGAGCCCAGTACCAGGGATGAAGGAGAAGTATTAACAGCACTTTCTTGCACACCCTACAAGGAGGGCCCAGCTGAAGCTGTGTCTCCTTATTCCTCTTCTAGTCCAGGTCCTGCTCCTCCACCCCTAGGGTTATGTCAACAGCCCTTCACGGCTTTCACAGCCTCTCACCTCCCAAAGGCTAGCTACGACCACGTAGCAGACTTCCCACAGCAGAAGCGACCTTCCCAGTCCAGGCCAGGTTCATCGGGCACAGCCAACAGATACAGTCGCCATCGCAGGGCTGCGGAGACGTCAAGACAGCCCACTACACTCCTCCTTCCATCCACCCTCACACGTAGCCAGCCCCTCAGTGACAATTCTGTCATCAAGTCGTTGGGTGCGCTTGACATCCCACTGGTACTTTGGGATGGAAAGGCGCACCTCAATCTCATGGACTGAGTCAGCTCTCTGAGAGCTTCCTGAACATCACATGTATCCATCCCCTGTTGTACTCTTGGGGCCAGAGCCACCCAATGGCCGCCTCAGACAGCACTCAAGCCATGCCTACCCGTACACGTCGCCTGCCCGCTTAACAGCTGAGATGCCATTGGACATGACTCAGAGTGACTGAGAATAAGTGCAGAGACTGAGTTGTGTTACTTGTTTCACTTATCTTTGCTTAAGACACTTACTTGGGTCATTTAGCTTTTTTAACAACGTCATACAGTGTACTTAAGACAGTTAATAAAGGTTATCCTTTGCTTGAAGACACTGGTTTCATTTTTTTAACTAAATAAGTGTTTGGTGAACCACCTTGAACAAATGGTTGCAGCCTTTGCATGCTTGTGGGATAGAAAAGGATAGTTTGTGGGATAGATAAGGATAGTTGTGGGTTAGATAAGGATAGTTGTGGAATAGATAAACCTCCAGTGCAAGCATACGTGGGACTGTATGGTCCACCCTCCCGCTGCCACACATAGGACTCTTTATTATCATAAACATTTATTCATTGATCAACACATTTCAAAAATAAACAAAGCTCTTTATTAATGCCTCTTCATGGTAGGACCACTCACATACATGGCAACAATCTCATCAGTGTTTTATGCGACAGCCTCAGGGAAGCATCCATTAATACCATCTACTCATCCCTGTCTTGCCACTCCACTGCCCAGCTGGGGAGTTGCACCATGTCCTCAGGAGGTTGCGCTGCCTTCTTCCTTCCGTGAAGCTCTATTGGGGCCTTGTACATCATAGTGTTATCACGGTTACGTCCTTGCCTCCATTCACTACAGGCTCCATGTCCCAATTCCCTTGTTGATGGTCCACAAGCCTGTTTCTGCAAACACTGGGTAGGCGGTGGACATTGAGATTGGTGCAGGATATGCAAAAGCTTCCAACGATGCTCCTCACAGTCTGTGGCTCATGCTGCATGGTGGTGGAGAAGTACTGGAAACCTTGTTGGCCGGATGCCAAAGGCGTTTGTCCACCACCTCGCCTTCCCTGGACAGCCTGTAGTTGAAGATCCTCCTTCACGGGTGAGGTATCTTGAACAGCTATGGCTTCAAATGAAGTAGGTTCTGAGGGAGAAGGCGTCATCAACACGATGAAAGTTAAGGCACATCTTGTGTGTCTTGAGTAGGGGGTCTGGATCTGGAAAACCATGTGAGGTTGTGTTCCAGCCGCATCTTTGAGGTCACTGGCGTTGTAATACCTGGCTATTTGAGCTGACCCGTTGCCTGAAGCATCGATGTACATTGAACTTGTAGTCAGCATAAACATGGCTAAGAGATGATACGAAGAAGCCCTTGTAGTTGAAATAAGTGGAACCGTTGAGTTGGGTGGAGCTTGGCAGGCCACGTGCTTCCGCATCTATGGCTTCCAACGGTGTGGGGAAAGTTCTACCTATGATAGCAACTTCTGCTATCTGAAAGGTCTTCTGCAACTTTCTCCAGCCTTGTTGCAGTGGTGGGACACTTGAGGAATTCCTCCACGTTACTCTTCGATGATGGCCTGCACCACTCTCTGACCACTTTGCTGATGGTGTTGTGTTGGCACCCTCCACGAACATAACTGCATGTTTTTTGTATGTGGTTCAGAGGCAGGTGGCGCAGAGTCAGTGCCACCTTCAGTCAGGGTCAGTTGGGATGGAAGTTGTGCTTAGGCTTGGTCAACCCTGGTCTCAGATGCTCTATCAAAGATCATCAAACATGGCTGGTGGCATCCTATGAAGTGATGGAATGCACGAGGGTCTTCATTCCTCCAGCTCCACACCATCATGGTCCATCACAGTCGCAAACTTCCATTCTTCTCACCGATTCATCTGCAGACCCACACAGCTCTTGAACGTCTCCTTCTTTCTCTTGTGTATAAAAGGTGAAACAGTCTGAACAGGGTTGGTTCTGGGGAATGAATGATTGCAGCTACCAATCCGACTGTTGGTCATGATCCATGGTGGAGAAACAATGGATGATGTGGAAGACCAAGACCAAGGGGAAGAGGTCTGTACACCATGGCTGCTGGACTCATATGAGATCCAGGTGATTTCTCCCCTTTTTCTATAGGAAATTTTATTCGTTGTCCACTAGGTGTCGCTTCTACACACACTCTAGACATCCTGCAGACATCCTAAATATCCGAGATACATCCTAGATACAAAAGTTTTGTCGTTTAAATCCTTTATATACGAGATGCATCCCGCTTACAATCCTGTTCTATTTCCGTGCTACTCAACGCTGTGTGGAACGTTCCAATGTACCTTTTTTTCTCCGCTCTTTCCGTTTTCCAGCTGCAATGTGGGATGTGAGTTGCGAGGATGGCCAGAGGTGCCGAGAGGATACAGTGCGACGTTTTTCGGGATGATAACGGACATACCGAACGTTTTTGCCCATATATTCACGGAATGTAACATGTATGCGGCGGGAAAGTTCATCGTTCAAAAGTTTTGTGGGCAGCTCAAAACTTCTGGTGGCGGATGAAATCTCAGTGGGACGGATGCTCACGGATAGAGTGTATGAAACACATATTGCAGTGAGTAGCACAACAGATGCCATCGGCGTTTCCAACAGATGGCAAGCTTTTTTTAATGTTTTACATCCTCTTTGCATCCGTTGGTGCAGTGGGACAGGGGCTTAAACTGATAAAGGTATAATTGTGCTACTATAAGGGTTAGTTAGTGTTGCTCCCATATATGTGAAAACAATATTAGGTCAGTGTTGATAGGAATAAAATCTTTCTTTTTGAATGGTTATTATGCTAAGCAATTATTACCTTCCCTATGTTACTCTGGATAAATTATACTTATCTCACAAACCACAATTGAGTTCACATGGCATACAGTAATGCTTTGGGTGATATGTAAACATAGCCAATATGTGGTGGAAAAATAAAAAAAAATAGTATTAAAAAATAATGTGACTTACTTCAGACATCATGCTGGTGAAGCTTCTTTAGCTATGATTTTTTTGAATAAATCATAATTGGCTGGGTTCACACAATGCTTGCCACAAAACATGTATCATTAATTATAGTGCCTAACTATCAGAAAGCATGTTAACCCATAGGCAGACGAACCACACTGTGGCTTAATGTTATATATGAACTCAGTCTGTGAATGTGCAATCAGCATAGTTTATTGAACAACTGTGCACCTTGTATGCTAACTGAATTTTGATCAAACACATTAGTAACACTTTCTAAACTGAAATAACTTTCTTGCTTTTTCTAGTGACCATCAACCTGTTGTGCAATGGTAGAATTATAACTGTACATTCATGGTTTCCTGTCTTTATCTGCCTCAAGGATGATAAAACTTGATTATGAATCTTTATGTACATCTAAACATTCTCCATTGAATTATATGGTGGTGTGTGAGCTATTTCAAGATAAAATGATCTCACTATCTTTTCTACATACTTCACATTATGCCAATTGCAATGGAGGAACGATTTCTGCAAAAATATTATTGCACTGGAAACTTAATAGTTTCTGATTTCTAATAAAGCTTGTGAAGTTCTTATATAAGAGATAAATGTATTGTAGTTATTTAACATATAAAATAGACAAAAAGATCTATTTAAGATCCCTTTTTTTTTCATTCAGAAGTATTTTAAAGCTATATCCGGGCATTTTTATCAATAGCAATTTCATCCCATTTAGGAGAGGAAGTTTTCCTTTTTCTGACAAAGGTGTTTGCAGCATATATTGTTTTTTTATTTCTGTTGTGCTTTAGGTTACCATGGTCTTTACTGTGAAGAGGAATATAATGAGTGTCTTTCAGCCCCTTGTCAGAATGGAGCTACCTGCCGAGATCTTGTCAATAGCTATGACTGTACATGTCTTCCTGAATATGAAGGTAAGCAATACTATATTTTAATATAAATTGATTTATAGATGACTGTAAATCCACTGAATAAATGTTTGTGCATAATTTAAAGTTCACAATTTGCCAGATAATTTTTTTGTGGACATTTCAGATTCTAGTGCTAAACAGCTTTGGATGCAACAGCATTTTCCCCTTAGACTATTATATTACATGGCCTAAATTAAAAATGGTAAATTGATAATTGCCTTGACTCTGGAACACAATTCATGACATTTTCTGTTTAGGACAAAGATTGGTCTCTGACCTAAAAAGAAAATTATTTGAAATGGAAAGTAGCAATTGAATATGCAAATAGAAGCAGTTTGTCATTCAGAGAAGAGTATTATGGTTTTTAAAAAGCGTATACATCTAATGAGCAGTTTGTGTGCATATGTTATGTTTGCCACAAAAAAGAAAGAAAGAAACAAAGAGTTTTGAATGCTGATCAAAAAGAGGAAGGAAATACCTCTTGTTGAATTTCTGGTTGTGATTCCAGAGATAGAAAAGTAAATTGGTCAGTTGTGGGCTGTGAAAACCAGAAACCTGCACTCTTCTTTTGAAAGTGTAAACTACTACTATTCCCCCTCCTGTCCTTGAAAATATTCAGTATATATGCAGCAGCTGGACCTAAAAGTTTGAGAAATCACTCACTTCAGGTTTACTCTTCAATATCATCTTCAAGAGAGTATGCTAAATGTTAAATATAATATCACTGGAGCATGTTCAGAAATAATGATTGAGTGTATATTAGAATCACAAAAACACAGAAAAAGACCTAGTGGTCCACCAAATTTGCCCTATGTTTTTTGTTTTCTTTAAATGTATTTATGTATTTATTGTTTTTAATTATTTTAATTTTTAATTCTGTGACATAATATTCTAGTGAAGAAGAAACCAAACAATAACCTAGAACAAACTTTATGATAATGTAAAAAGCAATATATTCTCTATCAGTCAGATGTTGATACACTATATTTATGCATTCTGGTGCAATTTACTTTTAATATTGTACGCTACTCAGAGTTGGAAAGTCTTGCAAATTTTATAACTAAATAATTTTTAATGTATTATTCTCAGGAAGACACTGTGAATTATATAAAGATCCTTGTGTAAACATCAGCTGTCAGAATGGTGGGACTTGTGACAGCGAAGGACTAAATGCTACCTGTATCTGTGCACCTGGATTTACAGGTATGTATTCGGAAATTGCACAATATGCAGAGATATTTATAAAAATGCAGAAGTATAATAGAATACTTTTTTGGCCAAGTGTGATTAGATACACAAGGAATTTGTTTCTCGTGCATAAGCTGTCAATGTACATACAACAATAGTGATAAACAAGGAAGTTATAATCGTAAGAAGATAAGGGGATAGGTAATAGGGAAGATGAGAATAATTATCGTAATACCTCTTGTTTAGATAGTTTGGATGTTTAGCAGAGTGTTGGCATTGGGGAAAAAGCTGTCCTTGTGTCTAGTTGTTCTGAAATGCGGTGCCCTATAGCGTCTTTTTGAGGAAGTTGAAACAATTTATGTCCAGGATGTGAGGGATCTGTAGATATTTTCACAGCTTTCTTTCTGGATTGTGCAGTATACAGGTCTTCAACGGAAGGCAGATTGGTAGCAATTGTTTTTTCTGCAGTTCTAATTATCTGTTGAAGTCCGTGTTTGTCTTGATTGGTTGCAGTGCCAAAACAGACAGTTATAGAGGTGTAGATGACAGACTCAATAATTCCTCTGTAGAACTGTATCAGCAGTTTCTTGGGCAGTCTGAGCTCTGAGTTGGCACAGGAAGAACACTATTTGTTGTGCTTTTTTGATGACATATTTGATGTTAGGTGTCCATTTTAAGTCTTGAGATATAATAGAACCTAGAAACTTAAAGGTCTCTAACTATTGCTACTGTGTGGTCTAGTATTGTGAGTGGTGGTGGTGTAGGAGGGCTTCTCCTAAAATCTACTATCATTTCTACAGTTTTAACTGTGTTCAATTAAATGTAAAATGTATTAATGTGTACTTGCACTACTTATTCCAACAAATTAGTGGGCAGTTTAGATAACGATCTTATTCTGAACTAAAAGAAACATAGCAATAACAATATTCATGATGTTTTAATTCATATAGTAAAAAGTATATGAAAGTGAGAAGAACTTCCATAAAGGGAACTCAATTAAGATTGCCATTTACAACTGTATCCTTTTTATTTATGCTGTTTCTTTAATCTCTTTTTTAATTAATTGACATATTTACTGATTCAAGACAAACTTTTCACAATTCTTTGTTGATTCAGATTTGGGTAGGCTTTTTTTTTTTGTATATGGGACAAGGACAATACTTCAGGACTTTTTCAAAGTACAAGTGGTCATTTGTTTAGTGACTGTTCAAAATTACAATGCCATTGAAGAAAGTGACTTACAATTAGTCCTCACATTTACACTGCTGTAGCATTCTTCATGGTCACATGATCAAATGTTGGCAACCAGTATGTATTTACAATGGTAGCAATGTTCCAGGATCTTTTGATCACATTTGCAACCGTCCCAGAGGGTTTCTGACAAGCAAAGTTAATGGGGGAAGCAGTATTCATTTAAGGAGCTCACGATTGACTAAACAACTGCTTGATAACCCAAAAAGCTCATGAAATTGGGTGCAACTTAACCTCCTTGCTTAACATTGGAAATTCTGGTCCCAATTGCGGTCATAAGTTGAGGAATACCTGTAACAAAAAAGATAGGGAATCCAACCACAGATTTCTGCTCTCATATCTGTTTTGGTCCTTTAAAGCAGCCTCCTTGAAACTAGGGTTCTACAGAGAAAATTATTAAACCTAACTCATCTAGTGACTAGAGGTATGGGAAATGCAACCAATACAACTGAAGGCACTAATTTGGGAACAATGGTTTCAGAAATTTATTTCTTAAAATAAATCTTCCTACTTCATAATTCTTTAGAGAAAATTCTGTTGAAACAGACATTTCGAAAAGAAGCTTTGTTCTGATTATAGTAAAGTAATCTTATTTCATTCAAGCTTTTTTCTAGAAATTTGATTGCTTTGCTATGCACATTTTTGGCTGTACTGTCCTTAGTCTTGTTTTAATCTCCTATGCAACCCTGGGAATATCTTGGCTGTTGTTTTAGAAGCATATAATATGAAGTGAAAGTGATAGCTGAAAAAAAAAGAATAATACAGGTGAATTACTTCTAACAAGGAATATTTTACTTTTTAGTCACAGATACAAATATAGAAATAGATTTACAAATTGAAATAATATAGAAAGAGATCATCATGTTATACTGTTGCAATAGAAAACTCTCTTTCTTACCCATTTTAAGGTGAAGAATGTGACATCAACATAAATGACTGTGAGAGTAACCCTTGTCACCATGGAGGATTATGCATGGACCAACCTAATGGATATAATTGCCATTGTCCACGTGGATGGGTTGGTGCAAACTGTGAAATACGTGAGTGTATTTGTTACTACTCATAGTACATTGAACCACAGAAGTATTGTTTTTATGCAACATATTTATTTTAATATTTAATCAAATAGGATTAACAGGAGTTTGTAATGTCATCATAAGACACTCTACACAGTATGTCTTCCATAATATTATAACTAGTTCTTTACAGACTTGATGTCTGAATGTAGTCGAAATTTCTGAAGAAATTGGGAAAGGATTTCCTACAAAATTATAGTCCCAGACATAAATGCAAATTTTTTAAAAGCAGTAGTAAATAGCAAATACTTCTGTAATGGATCATTACAATGTTGGAATACTCTGTCTAATCTAATCTATGTTAAGCTTTCAGGAACCGCTGTTAGAAATATCCTGGAAATGCATATTTTATTTTCGACCCAACTTTTTAATAGCTGTGATTGGCTATATATTCCATGCATTTGGAAAAAATTGCAAAGTGATACCCTTTTACAGTTATCTTGCTTTTTAATTTTATTTATTTCAGGATATTATAAATGGGAGATATAATGTTGGTATATAAACTATAGGTAGTTTGCAAGTGATTTCAACTTAAACCACTTCAATAATTAACCAATTAAAGCAAAATTGTCCTGTAAATTGCACTGACATTTTGATACAGGTTGAAAAGCACTCCTTCTGAAGTTTAAAAGTACCACATAACTTTTATGAGATGACATTAAACTAAAAAACCAGAATTTTTTTCCATTTTTTTTGCTTATGATTTATAATAAAGAAGCTAGTCCATATGTAATTTTCATTACACAATTATGGCAACATCTTCCTGCATCTATATACTCCTAAAATTCTAATACCTGTTTGTTTGTAATTGTCAATTGGATAAAATTAGATATGGGGCAAAGGTCCTGGCATTTTGCAAGTTATCCCATTTGAGTTGTCTTGGTTCAATAACTGTTGCCCTCAGAAATCTTTCCTCTTCTTTCTTGGCTAACCTGAGGAATTACCTGCCAATGTGCTGAAGGGAGGGGGAATAAAGGGAGCCATTGACTGCAAAGAAAAATGCATCCCTGCTCCTCATTCCAGCATGTCCCCAAGAGACCTCTCCCTCCAGTGATGACTCCACCTGCCGACTCCCCCAGCTCCCCCAGCTCCCCCAGCCAGACCTACATCACCAGCAGGCATCCAAGTCATTCATGTCTCCTGTTAGCTTTGGAAGCCATATTAGCACCAGAAACTTCCATGCTGCCACATTCCTGTGCCTGGAATGCTGACTTCTCCTTTACAATGCTTTATAGCATTTTGGGTGATGTCTAGTTTTCAAGAAAAGGAGAAGAGAAAAGTTAATATAAATTATAAGAGATAAGTATTGTGTTGCTGACTAGGGATTCTCTAATGAGAATGTTCAGATCAACTGAATGTTCTGAATGTTCTGAATGTTCAGATCAACTGAATAGAAATAACTCATCTTTTTCCATTTTATCTTACTGATAAATAAAACAAATGAATTAAGACCTAGAGATACAGCACCTCATCCCCAATCCATGTTTACTGCAGGGGAGTGGTATGAAAACCTTGAGGAAAAAACTCCTTTGGTCTTAAAATTCATTCTTCCAAGCTGCTGCATTCTAAGAAATGACAGCTGTCGTTCATCTCTACATCCTCAGTTCTATGACTTTTCACGGCATTATGTATAGGTTTGAACCAAAGAATAAAACAACATTCTACATAAGGTTTTCCTAATTCACCTAGATTTAACAGGTAAAAGGCCATTAATTCATCCATAATATAATTAGTATGTACTTACATGTGTGCTGTTCAGCTTCCTTCGGGTATTATCCCACATCATTGTAGTGCTTTTAAAGTTGTAGCAACA
>BHFT01055645.1:0-12119 GCA_004320025.1 Laticauda laticaudata | reverse complement strand
AGCGGATGCGAGTTGCGCGGATGCGGAACGGATGCCTAGTGGATATAGCGGATGCGTAACGGATGCAGAATGGATGCATAGCGGATGCGTAGTAGATGCAGAACGGACGAATTGGGTACATTTTCCGCGCAAAAGTTTTGAGCAGCTCAAATCTTTCTGAGTGGATGAAACGTCAACAAATGGATGCTGGATGGATAGAGAGGAAGCAAAATGGAGGCAGTGAGTACATCACGTTAACCAACGGATGCCAAGCTTTTTTGTCCCTTTTACATCCTCTTTGCATCCGTTGGTGCAGTGTGACAGGGGCTTAAGATTTTTGGAAGTCCTCTTTTTTTGTTGTTTCACCAATGACTGGAAAATATTTGGTCAGAACCTAAGGGAGAATAGGGAACAGAGTCATTCCATGATTTGTCATCGTCTCTCCCCAACAAGCAACATGAAGCTTTCTTTGGAGATGTGACTTCAATGGCAGTGACCATTCAGCACCTTATGACATACTGATCATCAGGGACAATCTTGTGAAGATTGAGAATTAATGTTATCACTCCGATTGCTCTTTATATAAATGAGCATTGATTTCACATCACTTCCTTCTGCTTTGCATCCAGGCATTAGCATACACAGGGGATGCTAAGGGAGTAAAGAAGATATTCATGATCATGCATTCAAAGCCTTGCTCCTCTATAGACACACAATGGAAAACATAAAATTAAATGTTTCCATGTGTTCTGACCAAGTCTTCCTGAGACCATAATTAAGCCCACGCTTAGTTAAATCAACTCTTGTTTAATTTCAGTGCTGGAAATTATGTTCATTCTCAGCCTGTAATGAGTCCCAAAAAGTCCCTCAAGATAAGCACCCACCTTTCTCTCCTTTGAATTGCTGCCAACAACTGAAGTGCCAAATTAACTATAGAAAATCAACCAAAGTATAAAGTCCACACAGAGCTTCAAGGTTTAATCCTAACAGAGCAAACAACTTTGCTTCCTGCAAAGGTTTCTCTACGTTTGCATGTCCTTTATATCTTATGGGAGGGGCAATCATCTCCCAGCCTTACTCCGAGTTGCCTCTTTTGTCGTAGCTGCTCTTGCCTTCTAGCAGCTCTGTGTACACTCACACTGGGAACAGGCTCCCCTTGTTCCTTTGCATCACTGCTGCCAGATTCTGGAGGCTCCAGAATCAGCATACAACTCTCAGATGGTCCTGGCTCCTTCTCTGCATCAGATGCAGGATCCTCATCTAAGTCCTCCCCAGACTCCCGGACTGATCCCCGTTCTTCCCCACTGTCCGATTCTGCTACTGTCTGCACAGGCTACCAGTTAACCACAACACCACAGTCCAGTTGTGTCTGACTCTAGGAGGTGGTGCCTGTCTCTGTTTCTTAGCCAAGAGAGCCAGTACTATCTGACATATCCATAGCCATGTGGCCAGCATGACTATATGCCGAGACACATGGAACACTGCTAACTTCCCACTGAAAAGGTACCTATTTACCTACTTGCATTTGCATGCCTTTGAATGGCTGGGTTGGAAGTAGCTAGGGCAAGAATAGGAGCTCACCCAGTTGCATGGCGCTTGGGTCTTGAAACTGGGCTGTCAGTTTTCCAACTGAAAACCTCAGTGTGTTTAATCAGTGGGAGGCTTTCAACCACACAGTTATAACAATCATTTTGATGGCCCCCAACCCAAATGTCTCTATACGGACAGCACATGATTTTTTTTTAAATTTTCCTCTTTTGGAGAGTTAATTGCCTAGGTTCTAGGCTTTGCCTATCCCTATAATATATTTCCTGTAAATAAAATATTTGTTCTGTCATAAGCATGACAGAACTAATTCTAATTTGCTATTACTAATTATAGTTTTAACAGACTTTACTCATTATTGCTCAGGTGAGATTCCCACTTTCAGGAATGTTGAGATGCACATGAAGTGTGCTTGAATTTCCAACAGATCAATCTCATATAATCTCTTGGGGCTAACTTTTCAATTCTTTTCTTTTTGGTAAAGCCAAAAAGTTGCACCTTAGCTTCTATTCTTCTTATCCAGAGCCCTGTCCACAGCCAGAAAAAAAATTGCTGAGTCATATGACAAAAATATGTGATGAAAATGTTCGTCTCTTTTACGACTTAGTGTGTTGCATAAACTTAGCCAACATAAGTCACTTTCTATATTTCAATGTGTTCCTAATCCATGGTTTTCAGTGTTTCTAATCCAGCGTGCTGAGTGTTTTTAATTCCCAAACTGCAATATAGTTTAATATGTTGTGGAAACAGCATTGCCAACCTCATCATATTTTAGTTTTGCAGCTACCATAACAGCCACTACATTTACGGGTAAAGTTTTACTTCATATTCTAAAGGTAAAACATAACTTCATGATAAGGATATTATTTCTAGAAAAAGTACCAAATTGGTAAAGATCAAAGAGATGCTAATTGTCAGAGCTAAAGAATCCCAGCGATGTCATATTGCCAAGCTGACTGATGAACCATTGTCTTTTCAACAGCAAATGATCTGATGCAGCAGTAGCTTTATAGCTTAACCATTGTAATGTAATTATTCCACCTTGATGTAGTTGAATATCACCATATCTTTGATTTCGGCCATATAATCTTGTTATTAATATATTTCTTTGTGGTTGGAAAAAAGGATTCTTGAGTGGTTGGAAGTCTTTAATTTGGGTTGGTGTGAATATGAAATCAGGGATAATTGTTATCCTGAAATTGTTGTATAGTAATGAATCTAGAATCTGAACATATTTTTGGATTGTTTGGATGGACAAATGCAACATCAACTCATTAAATATTTCTATGGTCATGGAAAATTATTTCAGTATATGATTACTGCAGCAAGATTACTATCTACATAAAGATGGAATGGTTCATCATTGTCCCCCATGGAGAAATGCTTAATGAAATTGACAGAACTTGCTCAGATGGACAAATTAACTTCTTTTATTAAAGAAAAGACCATACCTGCATTTATTGGTGACTGGAAACTCCTTTTGGACTTTTTGCATAAAAATTGAGGGGGGGGGAGAACATGATTTATAGTTTTGATGATTAGATAGGATAGATTATAGAATTATGATGTAACTTTAGAGAGAGAGGTTAAATAAAATTGTACTTACAACTGCTGTGAAAAAAATATGAAAAGTCACTTCTTTATAATTTTATATCTTTCCTTCTTTATATCTTTCTTTCTTCTTCTGCCCTCTTCTATTTTTTCTTATTGCACTTCTAGCTTTTTCTTTTATTTCTCTTTTTATTCTGTGTTCCATTTTAGCTTGCATTAGTTCTCACTATTGCTATTAAAACTTTCAATAAAATTATATAAAAAGAATAAGCTCTAAAGAACCACCAATAGACACAGCTAATTAAGCCTGAGGAGGTTAGTTTTAGCCTCAAACAGATCAAGTCTTGACTGTAACTAAACCAACTCTCCTCAGTCAATTAATTTCCTGTGTGACAAATAAGCAACTTAACTACTTAACTGAAGGTTAACTGCCTATTCTGACATTCATTATTGAGACCAAGTCCTTGGATAATTCCTAGAAAAAGCCCAAGGCCTTTCATTTTTGATGGCCATTTCAATTTTTACATCTAGATGTGTGAACACAGAAAATGGAATAATTCAATCACAAAATAGTTATTGAAGAAACCTAGACAATGTCATGAGTGGATGGGAAATGAAACAAGGATCTTGTTTGAAAAAAAATCACAGGTTAACTGCAGGAGCAAAATTTGAAACAGAGACTGTCTCATAAGAATATTGGTGTGCTTGCAAAGGTTTTGTGTGAACTAGGTCTTCATAGCTTGTTCAGGAAACCAGGGAATATCAAATTGTGTGACCCAATCACTATGTTGGAAATAACCCCCCCCCCCCAATAGGTCTGTCATAACTTTGAACAGTTCCTAAGTAACCAGTCATAGATCAATAGCCCTAAAGACAAATAGAAACAAGCCTCTTTGCTCTCCCAAATCATCATCTGGATCTTTGCTGTCTATATCTGATAGCTCTAGAGTTAGGGTTAAGATCTGGGGTGGGATTCTCCCGGTTCGGACCAGTTCAGGTGAACCCCTCAATTGGCTCTGAAGTTTGCTCCGACTGGCATGTGGGCCTGCCTGCCCACCCCTGTTCTTTCCTGCACTTTATTTCTTTTTGTTAGAGCACAGCTGATTCATACGGCAGTGGTTTGCTGCACTGTTTTCTTTAGCTGCAGTTGACGGTAAGTATTAGCTTTTTAAAATGGGGAGCATGTGTGCTCACTGAACTGGTTGTTTTACCGATTGAATCACATCCCTGGTTAAGATAAAGAGCAAATGGTCTAGCAAAGTAAAGATTCAGGCTTCACTTCTCACAAGAATTTCTTAGCAATAAATTAATCAGATTCCTAGAAGTAGACATTGTAACATAGGGTTCTCTTACTGTTGGAATTTTGAATAAAACTGCCTCTTCATGGAAAACTCTTTCATCTCATCAGCTGCTAACCTAAGGGGAAGACAAGACAGATTCCAAAATAGCATTAATGACAACAATTCTGGAATTGGGCATTTGGCCAAGTTGTCATTTCCTCATTATCATCAGTCTATTCTCAAAATGGCTGTCCAACAGCTGCAGTTGCTGTTGGGGAGAAAATCTAAATTGAATTTAATTTGATTCAAATTGTGTGAAGGTTACATTAAACCATAAACAGCATCATGATTCCATTGGATATAATAATTTTCCTCATTGATCACTTAAAATATTCCAATTTTCCTTAAATTGCACCCTTATTCTTGAGGGTTACTGTCCTTTGCTTTGGTAAATCCATTCCCAGACCTAGAGTTAGGCTATCATATTCTCAAGTTCCTACCATGCCTTTCATGGCAGGCACATTCACAAAGCAATAATTACTTAAATTTCTAGAAAGATATTAATTGCTAGTTAAATATAATAGAATCTTTAAATCTACCAAAGTAATACTCCCATGCTACTTATAATTAATGGAATTAAGGTGGAATTATACCAAGTCCCTTTCTTACATTTCTCTGGATCCAATAATCCTTACTCTACCAGTCCTATTTCCTCCCTTAACTCTCTTGTGCTTTCCTCTGTGCTTCCACAATCTGTTGGCCATGGAACATTGCAGCTATTGAGGAAAGACCACTGGCATAACTTGCTTTGACCCACTGATGAGCATTAAGTAGCTATCATTACAATTGCTGACAGTTTGTCAAAGTGGTTCTACTTTGCTCCTCAGTTTTGTGGAAAATGTTCTGCTGTCTGATGCTCTGGTGCATTTATCCTCTTCTGATAAACCTACCCCTACCTACCACCCTTGTTTGCCAATCTGGAGGAGATAAATAGGAGATAGATTAGAGGGACAGTCCCATTTGTTATCTCCTTTTCCCCACAAACCTGAAGGGTCCTAATATAGGAGACTTCCTCAAGCTTTAAATCAGATTTGTTTTTCAACAGCCTATATTAAAGAACAGAATTCCTAGCTGCATTTTCTGCCTGAAATCTGAATTAAGATTAAATGTGTGGGTTCTTGTAATTCTCTAAGCTTTCCTCTTTTAAAACTGATGATGTGGCTGTGATACAATCATGTCCTGTTAGCTGGAATGAATGTGTCACATCATGGTTTATAGATTCTGATCACATGGCAGTACAATTTGATGACTAATAAACGAACACCAGAGCCTCACAACGATGGTTTGATTTTATTAAAATAGCTTGTTTTTGCCAGTTAAAAACATAACAAAGCAATCTCCTCCTAATCACTATTAATGCCTCTGGCAGTCATGGTAATAACATTAATCATGAATGGGCTCATTTGGAATATATTTAATACAGTTTAAAATTGTCTAGTAATTTAAGAGTCATCACTGGAATGCTTTTTGCCAGAACGATATATGGCTTGGTACTTTGGAATCATTTCATGCATAAAGCTTGCATGAAGGCAGACTTTGAAAAGAGAAACAAATCAGTATGTTGTGATGAGACTCCCCTCTTTCCAGGTTCTTTTTATTTTAAGCATTTATGACATTAATCACCAACATTTTATTGGTGTTGTACCCATACAATCACAATCACTATATAGAACTGAGCAGCATCATAAAACTGATTGAGATGTTGCAGAGTAGTTGGAATGTAGTATAACTGCTCACAGCCAGGAGTTTGATCCTGACCAACTCAAGGTTGATTCAGCCTTCCATCCTTCTGAGTTCAGCAAAATGAGGACCCAGATTGTTTGGGACAATAGGCTGATTCTATGAACTGCTTAGAGAGGGCTGTAAAGCACGATGAAGTGGCATGTAAGTCTAAGTGCTATTGCTATTGTTTTCTTTATAGAGGATCAAACATCTGGAATCTCCTATTGGCATGACAGCTAAGTGTACACATATTATATTATGGTTTAAAGCTTAATGTAGTCTAATGCAATGTTTTCCAGTCTGAGTTCAATAGATCAGTGGCTGTCCATAAAGATAATTTAGTCTGCATGCTTGTGAAAAGAATAGCAACAAACTAAAATTGTCCCATGTACTTTCTGTGTCCTCTAAAGGGCTGACCACATTGATGTGGTAAAAAGACTCAGTTCCTTCAATAAACCTGAGAGCAAAACTGGGGAGCACATGAAGTCCTAACAGGGACACCCTTGCAAGCAGGGTTAGAAGGGAACTGGTGAAGATATCCAGTGATGAAATAATGCAGGGCAGGTGGGGTGCTGCTGATGCAAAGGAAGCAATGCCACCTTGAAGAAGGAACTCTACAATCAAGCATGGAAGAAGACAGTAGCAATCCTCTGTCTACATGAAGACCCCTTTAATATTAAGAAAACAGCATGTATGTATATATCAATTTGGTGGGATCACCAGTTTGGAAGACAGTTTGGAAGAATTTTTCTAAATGGATCCAGGACTCACTATGGTCACATAAAAGCCACAAGGAAGTCTGGTCTCTGATGATGCCAGTATTGAAACAGGAGCTTCTCATTTGGAAGGATGGAAAGGAAGGAAGGAAGGAAGGAAGGAAGGAAGGAAGGAAGGAAGGAAGGAAGGAAGGAAGGAAGGAAGGAAGGAAAGAAGGAAGGAAGGAAGGAAGGAAGGAAGGAAGGAAGGAAGGAAAACATAGTCATGTGGATAGCATATCAATAAGTACATAAGCAAATGTAAATGTCTCAGAATGATTAATGATTACATGATGTCACTTGCAAGCAACCAGAGCTACTCATAGACATCTTAAGCAAGAAACTTTATGATTCTCTACCTAAGTTACAAGAATCTCTCCAGATTGCTTCTATGACCAGATTGGACTACATGGATCCTGGAGAGATCAAGAAGCTTATACCTTTTGCAGCTGCATAAGGACTCTAAGCTAAGCCCTTCCTTCTGATCTCGCTGGCAGTTTCCCAACAAAGGATAAACTATTTGGGACATGAATTCATAAAAGGGAATGGAACGCCGATGGTATTCCAAATAGATATTATCTGAGACAGGTCCATGGTTGTCATGGAAGCCATGAACATCTGAGATGACAGTCTTTAAAATAAGCAAATAATTGTCAGTTTAATCACAACTGGGTCTAGAGCTTTATCAGACAGTGGTCCTGACATTTTTCATGTCATCATATTTAATTAAAACTATGTTTAAACAAATAAAAAATGGGGACTGACATTTTCCATGCACATGTAGCTGAGCTCAATAATTCAACATTGAAAAAGGCGAGGGGGTAGGGTAGACTTTATGAAGCCATAGTCTTAGAAGTGGATGGAGTGTTTTACTGTTTTATGGCTGAAGGAACACCTGTGGGAATAAGTCACAAGCAAGGTTGACTAAATAAATCAATATTTGAAGCAACAGGTGGCGGGGGAGGGAGGACTTGGACAGCATAATGCAAGTTTCAAAAAAGTGACACATATTGCTAAAACATTTTGAAAGGAATTTCATTCTCAGCTCTCTATCTCTGACAACCTGACAGTCTGTCCAACTGACATACTGTTAAATTAATATGCAGAAAAATCTGCTGGGAGCTGAAAAAAATAATTGCTATGCATCCAGTTGATCATGTTTAAAAGGAACAAGGAAGGAGAACTTCCTTAAAATCTTGGGGTCTGCTCTATTTTTCAGTCAGTAGTTGGGAATGGCCTTACATTTCACAGTAAGAACTATTTATTTATTTCATTTATTAGATTTTTATACCTGCCTTTATTATTTTACTAGTTCAGTACCCATGCTTCACTATGTAACTATGTGGTCAGGCTTAGTTTTTGGGGAGGAAAATAAGAAAAAAAATTCTGCCTACCAGCATCCATCAGTATTCATCTGGCTAGTGTCAGTATGTCAGTATGTGAGAGAGTTGAGGGCTGTTTAGAAACTGAAACAGTATTTGCTGTGTGAGCAAGAAGGAGACAGCAAGGAGCATGTGTGTGGCTTAGGTCAACAATTCTGTACAAAAGCTGCTTGGTGCTGTGAAAGTAAAACTGAAACTCCTCTCCTCTGCTTGTGTTTTGCATTTGGAACAGATTACTTTTCAGGTGGGGAGGGGGAGTAGACCTCCTTAAGGCCCTGTCACACTGGCTGACAAATGCAAAACGTTAGTAAAAAGGACACAGCGGACGAGAAAAATGTTCCATCCGTTGTTATCCGCTCTCAAAAGGGGCACAAAAAATTTGCATAACCCAGAGCAGAATAACAGGAAAAGGAATGGATGGGGGCGGGGCAGACGCAGGGCGGATGGAAACTGGATGCGGAACGGAAACCTACGCGATGGAAGTGGATGGCGAGCGGATGGCATGGTCCGCAGGGCTTCCGGGGGGCCGCAGCAAAGTGGACATCGGAAGGATAAAGGCGGATGCATGAGCGGAGTGCCTACCGGATGAAGCGGATGCAACAGCGGAGAGCCTACGGATACACAGCGGAGCCTAGAGGATGCCTAGAGTTCAAATGTGCATTCGGGGAGGATCATTGCGCTCAGCCCCTGCGGAGTATAAATGGGATGATGCAGCTTCGTCACAAGCAGGTCACCATCTTCAGAGGAAGACCTAGCTTCGCAGACACATCGGAGTGCCTTGCCAGCCCTGCCGCTGCCTACCAGCATTGTTGTTTGTCGATCCAGCTTTGCTGCTCGTGCCATCCTGCCAGCCTCTGCTTGCCAGCCTGCCTGCCAGCCTTCTGCCAGCCTGCCGCCTGCCCAGCCTTGCTGCCTGACTTGGGCCTGCATGCCAGTCTAGCCTGCAGGCCTTAGTGGCGAGCCTGCTGCAGCCTTGCGCCTGCCTTGCTGCCTGTCTGTCTTGCCAGCCTGCTTGCCTGCCTGGCCTGCGCACCGTGCTTGCCAGCCAGCACCGCCGACAAACCATATGGGAAGAGAAGGAGGAAGTCTCAGCTCATCTGCTGCCAGCTACCCGGCAAGAGGACGGGGCCTACCCTCCCATCCCCTTGGCCCTCACGTGACTGCTTTCTGCTGGGCTGTCTGCAGCACGGGCTCGCTCTTCGCTGGACTGGGGCTTCTTGCTGCTTCTGCTTTATCTGAGGAGGACGCTGAGTGATGATGCTTAATGCGGTGGTGCTTTGCTCATGCTTCCTTGCTATAGCTGCTCCTCGTACTCTGATCTTGCTCGTCCTGCTGGTCCTGGCTGTGTCCTGCTCGGTGGCTCCTGGTCTTGCTGGTCTGCTTGGTCCCTGCTGGTCCTGCTCGTGCTCTTGGTACACTGCTGGTTTGCTCCTGGTCTCTGGTGCTCCTGGTCCAGCTGGTGCTCCTGTGTGTGCGTGGCGCTGCTGGTCGCTTACTCTCTGGCTGATGATCCTGGTCCTGCTGGTGCTGGTGCTTTGCTCCTTACTGCTGTGCGATGATGATCCTGCTGGTGCTTCTGCTTGGTGGTGGCTGTGCTGCTGCTGATGATCCTGCTGGTGCTGCTGGCTGCTGGTGGTGTGGGAGGAGCAGCCCCTACAACTGGAGCCCCCTCTCGATGAGGGCCCATCTGGTCCTGCCAAAGGGAGCAAGAGGCCATGATCGCGAGAATGGAAGAGGATGGTCTAGAGACTCCATTGAGGAGGAACACGAGGATGAGGTGCTGGAGTGGCTGAGAGAGAATGACTATCTATGGCGGAAGGACACAGGCTCTACAGTGAACCCCAAAAGGGAAGCAGGCCTCTTTTGGAGAAGAAAGGCGCGAGTCCCTGGGGCTACCCATTGAGGTGCTCCTTGGCTGGTTGGAAAAATATGCACAACGGCTGGTACGGGAAAGCTGCACCTCAAGAATCCTGGCCAGGCACGGTTCCAACTGACAGACAGAGAGACTAAGGCGTGATGGCCAGTGTGCAGCTTCCTGGGGTGAAGATCCGCACCGAGGAGCAGCCCTCTCACAACCCTCTCCTCTATGGCACCTGCTGAGAGCCAAGTCTCTTCCCGGCCGGAGTCAGCTCCTGTGGCTCCAGGCAGGTTTCTGTGGAGCGTCCCATGGCAGAGAACCGGAGATACAGGCTGTTTATGACCGTGGCGACGCGCATGGAGGACTCCTGGCGCCAGTGGGAGAAAGGAGACGGCTACGTCCACCACAGTCCTATGCCCGCATCCACCCCCACTCCACCTCCACAGAATGGGCAAAGAGAGCCCAACAGGAGGGGCAGAGGCCACACTTCCTGCTGGAGATGCAGACACCATCCAGAAGAAGCATGATCTCTCTCTCAGCTGTCCACACCAGGACTCCTCATCCTGCCAACCAACAAGCCCTCCCTCACCTATTGTACCAGACCCTCACGGGACATTGGTGGAACGCCAGTACCAGGTGGTGAAGACGCGGAATCACCGAGCTGTCACAACCTCCAGATCCAGGGGAAACCTTCTCCCACCCAGTCCATGGTCTGCTCTCCACCCAGGTGGTGTTCACTTCCATTCCAAGGCTTTCCAGAGGCCCTCACCTACCAGGCTATGGCTACCAGGAGGTCCAGCCCCGGGCACAGGCAGCAGCCCTTCCCAGTCCAGGTACAGGCTCATAGGACGCCAACGTTGCCACCGGTCCACTGATCCACTGATTGCAACCGATGCCACGCACGCCACTGATAGCCACCTCTGCACTGATGCCATCCACATCACGATGCCACGCCACATCATCGATGCACCCACGCAGTTCTCACCCAGCTGCAGACCAGAAAAGCCCACTACACTCGCTCTTCCTCCACCGAATACGTTCCAAGCGGCCTGCAAGTAAGTCTGTCTCGGTCATTGGGGACTGACACCTTCCTGCATGGATGAAGGAGCTCTCAACATCACGTTGGGCTGAGCAGCTTGTCTGAGAGCTTTCCTCAATCACTCAACCGTGCCCCTGTTGCTCTCTCATCGGGACTACACGGCACCAAGTGGGGCTTCAGACTGCAACTGTCCAGCAGCAAGCCACCTCCACAGCCTGGACCCTTCCACTCCCTGAGACTGGGGTCACACCTCCGATGTGACTCAAGAGGAAGTGCCAGAGACTGGCTGGCTATCTGTTGACTTTATTTGGGACGGCATTGACATTGGTCATTTTTCTTTTGCAGGCTGTGTTATTAATAAAGATTAATCTTTGCTTTCACACACTTGGCTCATTGTATTTTAGTAAATAAATGTGTCTTAGTAACTTTCTTGAAATGGTTATTAGCCTTTGCATGCTTGTTGGATTGAGTAAGTAGGGATAGCAGTGGGGTGCGGCGCAGGCGATACCTTGTGGTGATGGTAATAGGCTGTGCGATAGATAAACTCTATGATAGGCAATAGCTGGTCACTGTATGGTCCCACCCTCCAGGTGCCAACAGCCTATGGCCCTTTAAGTTATCAACTAATATATGTATATATTCATCCCGCCACAATGTCAACATAAGACAGCAACTTCTTTATTAAATGCACTGTTTCATTTGTCGGCCCATCCGTGACACGATTCTGCCAATCTCATACCGTGTGGAGTGAGACAGGCTGAAGGAACTCCAGTTAATCATCTACCAAGATGCTGCTTGCAACTGCGCATGGCTCCAGCTGGGGACTTCACCAGTGTTTCAGGAGGTTTGCGTGTTTCTTCCCTTCATTGGTGAGGCTCTGTTGGGGCCGCTTTGTGCAATCTCAAGTGTCTATAGGTTTTGCCCTCATTCCATTCCAGGCTCAATGTC
>BHFT01055642.1:0-15862 GCA_004320025.1 Laticauda laticaudata | reverse complement strand
GTACTCACGCCCTCCATTTTTCATCCTCTCTATCCGTCCAGCAATCCATCTATTGACATTTCATCCGCTCAAAAAGTTTTAGCTGCTCAAAACTTTTGAGCGGGAAAATGTATCCAACGTGTCTATTCTGCATCCGCTAGGCAATCGGGGGACATCTGTTCTGCATCCGTTGTCATCCGTTATGCATCCACGATATCGCTAGGCACCGCTGCGCATCCGCGCAACTCAAATCCGCTCCAGCGTAAACGGACGCAGGGAGGAAGTGGAACGGATGCGGAACAGACCACGCAGAACGGATGCATCGCGTTAACCAATGGATGGCAAGTGTTTCTCTCCATTTTACATCCTCTTTCCATCCATTGGTACAGTGTGACATGGGCTTAATATATTTCACTAGAGATTCATTTATTGATCTATTTCTCTTCAATGGGAATTTTCACAATGCTTATTACTGAATGATACAAAAGAATAAGCAAAAGCACCACATAAAATACTGCATCAGGATCACAACTTGTATAGCAAATCTCTCCATCCATCCAAGTTGTGCCAGATACCGACTGATAGGAGACACAGACAATAGATACATACATATCATGGAACATAGTTAGCAATAGTATGCAGTTCCCCACAACACATTCATTGGGTGAGGGTTGGGTAGGGATTTGCCTGACTGTTCCTTAGCTAGCTAACAGGGGATTAGAGCTTGCACTGAGAGGATCAAAGGGAGGAGTATCTATCTCTGTTATATATATGCATCCTCATTCTAAGGGCATTTAGAGTTAAAAAGCATTTGGGGACAAGATCCCTTCACTTAGTGAACCTGAAAATATGCTTCCAGGGTGAAACTCAGATATGTAATCCTCTTACCATTGTGACAACTGCCCTGAGTTCTCCTGAATCCTTCACAATACATAATGAGTGTTGTGATGAAATGGTAATTTGATGACACAGACAAAATACAAGAATAGGTTTATGCTATGCTTGCCAGTTGTTTTGATTTTCTGATCCTCCCTCAGTCTAAAGGAGAAAGAGAGATGGAATGAAGCTGACAGCTATAGTAAAAATCTGACTTTTAATGATTCATTAGAAAGTCTTTGCCCAATCTCAAAAAAAAAGTCAAGGAAGTGTTTGGAATGATCTTAGAAAAGCTACACAAAAGAAAGATAGACAAGTTTTTTGGGGGGTGGGTGGGGGGAAGATGGTAGAATGCAATGCTATGGGTTTTATTGAGAAGAATGGCAGGTTGCCAGTTGTGGCAAAAACCACAATTACATGCCATGTTAAAGTTTCCTATAGTCCCTCAAGGAAATGTTACTCCATGTAAATATAAAATGATGGGTAGCTCTTGATCAGCAATGAAATTAAGCCCAGGAATAGGCAGGATGTCATCACTAGCGGGCAGCAGCAGTAGCCAAAGTAGAGAGCAACTGATGTTTTCTTCTCTGATTAGCATCAAGAGTAAATCTTATACTTTGTGGCATCGAATACACCTATGACTTGGCTTATCCCAGCCTAGACACTCTTCTGAAGTTTGGACTTCAACTTCCAGAATTCATCAATCAGTGTGGTCATTGCAGAGATTTCTCAGAATTGAAGTCAACACATCAGGAAGATGCCTGAAGTGGAAAAGTTATTTTCACTAATCACAATATCCTCATTCTACACTAGGTTATGAATAAGTTGCTTATTCTAAATTAGATTATGACTAAACAAATATAACAAATATATGACTTAACAAATGACTAAAGCAAAGATTTTTTTTTAAAAAAATCCATTCTCAATTGCTGAAATGCAAAGAAGCCAATGACTACATTATGTGACTGCTCTGTAAACACATGCAGTCTAAAATATGTAAGCGAAGTGGGATCTGTGCTCAAAAGTGAACCACCAAAATGGTAAAAGTGCATGTAGTGTGGAATGGATGAAAGAAATTGATATTTTTAACCTGAGGAGATGACTTCAGGGAAGATGGAAGATCTGTTTGCTGTTTGCAAGATCTAAATGGTTGTTGTGACATAGATTATGGAACATGGCTATGGTAGAGCAGTACCTGAGGTGTTACGTGACATATTAGCAGTCCAATTGGGTGGACTCCTGCCTTTCACTGAGGTTGTGTACAATAATGCTGTTCATAGTAGCACAATACCATTCAAAGTAGTGAGTGGCATGGACTTTGTCCCATTGCTTGAGTATCCAAGGGATTCCCCCCTCTTCAATCAACTTGGATTGTCAATGCTGGGAAAATGTCAAGAAAGCTCTAGCTAAAGCAGCACAAACTTATAAGAAACAGGCAGACAAACATCGAGCTCTGCAACAGCCATTCCAATTGGGGGTGAAGATCTATCTCTCCACAAAATATTTGAGGTTAAAACTCCCTAGCAAGAAACTGTTAGCATGTTAGATAGAAAATACAAGGACATGGATGTTCGGCTACATGTTTGAAGACCTGTTCTAAATCTATGAGTTCTTTGACAGTGGAAGAGGCCATCTTGAAAGATTATAGCTTTCCCTTCCTTAAAAGGGTTTAATCAGAAATAGAATGATTGCCTATCACTGATTCCTCCATTCAGCAAAGGATTGGACCACAAAACTGTCTAGTTCCTTCCAACTCTATAATTCTACCGACATTTATATCCATTATACTAGCTGTCTCTTAAAAGTATTTATTACTTACTCTACATCAATAGATTTCAGGATGGGATTCAATCAATAAAAAGAATAACATGATAAAATGAAAAGATAAATGCAATCACATCAACCTTGATAAAAAGAATAATAAACAGAGCTACTGTTGCTACAGTCAAAATGTTTTGTGAATTCCTATATCTTTACTTGGTGCTGAAATGAAACCTGCACTGGAGTTAGTCTAATATACAGGGAGAGAAATTTTACTGTCAAAAAGGCCTTCTTTTGCACCACCAAATAATTTATTGCTTACAGTGAAAGGATGCCAAAGAGTCTCCCCTTTGCAAATCGAATCCCTTGGGCAGATGAATAGTCCGATGGTGCTGGGGCCATTCCAATGGAAAAAGCAAATGTAGAAAAGCAACAGGGACATCAAACTGAGACTTGGCATCACTATTAAATTTCTTTTAGTCCCTTCTGATATAACATGCCTCTCTCAACTGCATTTGTTTCTCCCATTTGGGGAACAGATGCAGCCAGATAATCTGATATAACAGAAGGCAAAACTCCTCTGCCTTTAAGTAGTGGTATTGCCTGCAGCCCATATTATCTTCCAAAGAGGATTGTTCCTCACTTTATAAAAAAAAAAATCCATCCGTCTACAATGGCAATTGCAAAAGAGTAGAAAGTCTTAGAAAGTCTCCTAACAATCTAATTTCTTCTCCAAAACACCAACAAAATCCCATTTACTTACATACGCATTCACTTTATTTTTCACACAACAGTCTGTAAGCAGCAGACACAGTCTGATCAGATTACACAACCAGAATTATACCTAGATATCCAGAACTGGGGCTGTCTCCAGCCAATGTCTGGTGTTACACATATAAAATACATTTCTAAAATTCCTTAGCGTAATATACCCTACTTTCTCATAACAACAATTAGCACTTAGATTTATATACCACTTTACAGTGTTTTATAGACCTCTCTAAGTGGTTTACAGAATCAGAATATTTCCCCGCACAATCTGGGTCCTAATTTTAGTCATCTTGGAAGGATGGAAGGCTGAGTCAAGCTTGAGCCTGGTGAGATTCGAACTGCCAAATTGCAGGCAGCCAGCAGTCAGCAGAAGTAGCCCGAAATTCTGCATTCTAACCACTCAGCCACGATGGCTCTTTAAATTTATTTAAATAAGTTATCAGAATACTATTTGATGAGCAGGGGTGGAGAATAACTAGGATCCTAAAATAAATAGATAAATTAACTTAAAAGATTATTGTAAAATAAAAAGATGGGAAATTTTCCCCATGAAAATAATCACATTGATCTATGAGGAACAAATATATAAAATCTGCAGGAAGGCAATATCTTTGTTAGGATTAACTGGAATGCTACACAGATCATGTACCTTTCATTTTCTTCTAGAATGTTTCATTAGGTAAGACACTACAAAAGGCAAAAGAAGAAAAACATGGAACTCCTCACCACCGTAATGATGTTGGAAGTTGTAGTTATGCAATCTTTGGAGTATCATAGTTTCCTTTCTCATCCATGCCTTTCTCTGTGGTAGATGTTGTTGCTGTCAAGCTAGAGTTGCTTATCCTAGGAATCCCAACAGACTATGGAGCGGTTGTTCCATATCTTCAACAGGTCTGCATACCTTCATTCCATCTCAATGGCAGGATGGTCATTTGTTGCCATATGCAGATGCAGGGCTCTATGTTAAGAACTGAGAACTTTTATTTTCATTGACATATAAATCAGGGAAGGAGAACTGAAGTTGCAGGAACAGCATTTGGAGAATAGACCAAGCAAGGACTCAGATTACCTGCCTTGGTGAGATATCTCATACTGCTATCTAAAATTAGACATTTTCCTAAATGTACATCTCTGAATATTAGTTGACATATATTTATACAAATCTGTACCATTAGGATTTAGGCTAATTAGCATCTTTCATCTTTTTCTAGATGATGTCTCCAACTGTCCAGAGGGATTTATTTGATGCAAGTTTGGAAAAAGAAACCCCTCTTTTACAGCAAATGAACCTTTCTTAAGATCCAATCTATAATTTTTGGGAGTATGCTTTATGCTACTCTAGACTGGCATATATGTTTCAAAAAGGTTCAACCTTTCCATATCTGGTACATTCAGAAAGTCCTGGGACTACAATTCCCATTACTCCTGAGGAAGGCTAAATTAGTACATATTTTACTGTTGAGGTTGGCACTGACCTGTGAACTGTCTTGTGATGCCAGGAACCTGGGACTGTCTGCATGGAAAGCATGCAATTTACTATCAAACATTTAGAATATAAGACTCCATTTTTGCTTTCCAGTTTGGTGTTTTATGATCAGATCCAGTTATATACTGAATTTTTTTTTTGCCCTGCAGGCATGCTGATTTGATAGTTTCTTTCTTTTGAGGTAAGAAAATAAGTGTAACTCAAAAGACAGAATTTGGTTTAAAAAAGAAACTTGATAATGGGATAAAAACAGTAAGTGGTGCAATGATGATTATGATGCTTCTTAGGTAACTAGCTTATAGCAGCAAAGTTCCTCCCACAACTCTTTTCTGTACCTAAAACATTTTGCTAGAACAATCAGTGTAGGCAATTATCTCCATATGAGAAACATCTAAGGAAATTGGGAGCTGGTTTCAATATAAGGCAGCAGATTTTGTGATGCTATTCCTCTTCTTGTGTTTTGTAGTCAGTTTGCAAGCATAGGTGCATAAAAGCCACTTCAAGCACAAGTGTTTAAATCTTCACCGAGAAAAATGCACCAAAGCAAGAGACCCAGAGGGTACATTTTAGTGATTGCTATTAATTTCAGTACTTAAATGGGAACAGAGACAAAAGGATATCTGAATACCAGATGAGCCAGTGAGGCATAGTAGTTAAGGTGTTGGACTAGGAAAACTCATATTCTAGTCCACCCTTAGCTACATAGCCCCATGGGGTGTTTGGGCCAGTCATTCTTTCTCAGTCCAATCAACTTCACAAGGTTACTTTTTGGGGGGGAATGTAGGCAGAGAGAGAATCATGTATGCCACCTTGAAAGGTCTACTTTCAAGGTCTACTCTCTACTGGAAAGACAGAAAAGAAATCCAATTAAGAATTAATAAAGAGGAAAGAGAAGAAAGTTGATAGTCCCTTTTGTACCCTGCCTGAGAACTTCTCAAGCAATGGTTCTCAACTTCAGCCATATCACTTAACAAGAGATTTTGTTGAACTAAATTGCATCATCTCCAGTCAGCATTACCAACAATTAGCAATGATGAAATTTATTGTTCAATAGCATCTGCATAGTGGAGTAAAGCAGTCTATGTTGACTTAATTCAATCCAGTCTCCAACCCACCACAAACTTTGGCCCTCTCAGTGAGGCTAACATCAGTTCCTTGATTTCAACAGACTAGCTGGGAATTAGGGAAACTAAGCCCAACACATCTGGTAGGGGAAACTTTATTCACCTGTCTTTATTCACCAGAATATTTGTGCTAATAGAAAAGGACAAAAACTATCAAAAACTTCTTGAAGTAACAAGGGAAACTTCTCAAAGAAACAAGCTCCAGAACTGCTTTACTCATGACTCTGGCCAGCTCCTGCTTATTCATGGAAGAAATTAGCCTTGATGCCACAATGAATGCTTCCATTAGATTTTACTACTCAATGTGGCCTTTATAAACATTGCTTGAAACTAGTCCGAATCTTCTCTCCTGAAAGAAAGATAATTAGCGGAGAATCTGTGTTCCATACAATGCTGCTTTGCTCAAATTTCCATTAGTCCAGGACAGGACCACCATTATTCAGAGATGGTATAGTCTCTTACAATAACATTTAGAGTCCAAGTTGGGAAATATTGCTGTAGAACCATCTGGTCCTTAGCTTGCAGAAAAATGCATGACAATTTAGATCAGTTCTGGAACAAACTGTCAAGACACTGTAAATGCATTAATAGATCACCAAATGCTAAGCAATGTTTCAGGCAGAGATGGGCCTAATATTCAAATGATGACTTGGAGCAGAGCCTGTTAATTCTTATATCCCATAAGCTGGAGCAGTTTGCACATACAAGTACACAGCTATGAATTATTTGGGATCAGGAATTATACCAAAAAAGTAATTCATAAATCAATGAGGCATAAAAGCAAATGAAATATACATTTTTAAAGCTGAATACTGCAACAATAAAGCAAAATTATTAATAACAAATTAATAATTGCCAAAAATTAGCCATCCTAATAATTCAATTTTTATACTTCAAGATTAAGTGAGAACAGTTATTAAACTGTTGGTGTAAGTCCTGGGAAGCCAATACCTTATTTGACTTCAATCATGGCAACTGCCCAGATGACTTGGGGCCTCTCCCTTACAATCCAGTCTACTTCATCTCATGGAAATACTGCTGGAGGTCTTGAGAGAAAGGTAAGTTATATTGTAATCTAAGAAACAGATTTTTCTGAAACAGAAACCTTTATGGAATCATTTATCAATACAATATTTTTGGTCTGCCTTCTACCCACCTTAGACTGACTCACCAAGACAACTCTTGTGTGTTTAAATTATATGGTAAACTGCCATGTCTCAGTATTTTTCTAAGAAACTGACTATTTTAAATGTGTGTGCCACCCCAAAATGATTCAATGTATTAAGCCCTCAAGCAGCCATCCTTGAGTACCACCAACCATAAGGTGAGAAATGTCCCTTATTTCCTAGAGGACTTGCCAGCAAAGGCATTGGACAATTTATCTCACAGAATGTATGAAAGGCTGCTCCTGATTTGATTTAAGAGTTCCAAAGCAGCTCAGTAACCCAGTAGTTCCCATTTTAGCTGGAGGGGGTGAGAGAGGCTATACACAAACAATAGGTCATTATTTTTATAGTTCCTGAACCATCTCCAGCTGCAACTGCTGAAATTCAGCAGCATAGTTTTCAAGGTGAAAAAATAGAAAATCCTAATCTAGTATACAACACAGCCCTACTAATTTTATGTTGCATCATCATCTGTGGTCTCTGTGCTACTTCCTGTATTTAAAAGTAAATCACTTTTACTCCCCGTGCAAATAAAACTATTGTATATTATCTCATATTCATTCTACTCTTCTTGTGTTTTTTTCCAGGGATGATTTTTTACATTGTATGCTAGTCAGGGCAGAGATCCATTCATTTGCACTTGGCCAAACACTACTCATATCAACGGGCTGCATAAATAAATACCAATGGACACAATTGGTGGGTTATACTGACAAAAAACTTTCAAAGGCATAAGTCATTTCTTGAACCATACTGTATTTTCAAAATCCTGATAAAGAAGGACACTTTCTAGCAGGGATATGAATGAGTAGATGGGTTAAAGAAAAAGTGTACTGATTAGGAAGACAAACAAAAAAGGAGACAAAAGACAGACTGCATATCACCATCCAAAAAATATGATCTGAAGAAGAATTGGAGAAGAAATTGATTTAATTTACATTTGAATGCAAAGTGATCTAATTTTATATTTCAAACTAGTATATAGACCAAAAGGTTATGATCTGAAATGAAAAATTTTACAATGCAGTGTGCCAATTAAAAAATGTATATTAGAGAAAAATAGTACAAAATGAATATGTTTATGATAACAGTATAAACAAACATGTGGTACTGCAGGAAATGTAAGTTCATTAGATGAAATTGGATGCAAAAATGCTTATGGTTGGGAGGTGGGAAATGAATTAAAATACATACGCATTTTTGTGTTTTTGAAAAATCTGAGGTATAATAAACTGAACTTGACAGGTTCATACCAATGAAATACCAAGAGAAACCAACAATGACAGATTGGCACATCCTTAGTCTGAACCATCTCTTAGGCTGGCAGCAGATGTACAACTGAGGCAAGGCATATAAACAAGAAAGAAGCAGAGGGTAGTGGTGATACCACTATCTGCACAAATTGTCTAGAGAGTCATAGTCAGCATCACTATCTTCCACACTTTGCCATTTTGCACCTGCTTCCTATGATGTCAGAGCAATGGACATAGAAGTAGGCTTGTTCAAATGCTCCCTCCTCAAATATAACTTGTGAAACAGTAACTTTATTGGGCAGTGGAAGCAAATTGAGAACAAAGGGACACTTTCATAGAACCAGCAAACTCAAAGCTCTAAATATTAAATGTTGCAGCAAAAAGGATTGAAATATCCTTCCCAGGCTATTGTGGGCAGACATACATGCAGCCATAGATGGGGGCAGGGGGGGGCTTTCATGAATTAAACAGCAAATTAATTATCCAGCCAATCAACTCTGTTGAGAGCTAAATAGATGGAAGGGGGGAATCAGCCGATTGGTATGATCAATACTGAGGAAAGAGCTGGTTAGAAGGCAGCCAAGAGGCACACTAAAAGAAAAGGACATGTGCTTCTGGGTGGGGATGTACCACCCTACCTGTGGACAATGTGGCATGCATTCAGTGGCTGTATTCATGCAACAAAATTAATTCATTTGTTTATAAACTTAGTGGATAGATTCACACAAGATGCTGCACTTGGTTAGTTTTAATCTTTCTTAATCTGTTTTAATCTTTTGGAGATTGGCTTAGCCTGCTGTGCAAATCTTGCCTATTTGGTTAGTTAATGATTCAATGCAGTTCGTGAACCTCACAAAATGGATTAATTAGTTAACTACAGTATGTTGCATGAATAGAGATCTAAGCATCTGGTTAAACTTAAAGGTAAGAATTCTGTGCTTAACTGATGGATAGATTCATCCATCCATTGGCCTATCCCATTACTATTGCTATCTTTTCCTATAACTTCCTCACAATATTTCTCAGTCTTGGCAACTTCGAGATGTGTGAGCTTCAACACCAAGAATTACCGAACTGTCATGCATGAAATTACATCTTAAAGTTGCCAAAGTTGAGGAATATTGCTCAATAACAATTCAGTAATAGTTCATGCAGGGAAGAGCTTCTGAGGGAAGGGTATTATTTCTCACTTGAACCAGCCCCAACAGGAAGTTTGGCAACTTCTATGGATTCGTTAACAGAGGAATGCTAATCATTCCCACAGAAGACCAAACCAGCATTACTTACAGGGCCTGCACAATCATGCACATAATGCATTGGTTCCATTGATTGGGAGATTTTTTTACACCTTTTTATTTAATCAATATATAATTTTATCAGGGTTCTTCAACATGTGCTATTTAAAACTACAGAAAACACAATCTTAATCAGAAGCAACAACTAAACCTCCTCAAAATAAAACACATTAATGAAATTGCAAAAATGTTTAGAACAGAAGAGAATATCTTTGCTTGATATTGAAAACATCAACATTAGCATAAAATATGTTTTCCTGACAATTGCTTTTCACAAGAAATGCTACCATCAAGAAGGCAACTAAGCCGTATGTTGGTAGTAACAAGACACCCCCCTTCAATATTTTGTTTCTAAATATTAGCTATGCTGCACCTACCTTGTTCTTTGTTATTATGGACCCTTCGAAAAATGGGGTGGTGGGAAATGGAGGGGAGGAATTTAAAAATAGAATAATTCCAGTAAAAAAAAATCACACATAGATTTTTAAAGAGTTTTCCAGGTGGATCTTCCTAACCCTTAGATCAAGGTCACAGCGGTGTCATGTGACGAATTGGGACTTTTCTCCCCTACATTAAACCGGATGTGGGCGTGGCCAGCGTGTGACAAATCCAGCCCATGAGCCAGGAGTTTGACAACCCTGCCTTAGATGTAGTATGCTAATAGCTCTGCAATCAAAAATAGACAAATCCTGAGAAATAAACAATACGGCCAAGAAAAAAATTGGTAAATTTAATGGAAAGTTATATTTAACTAAAATAACATTTTAATTTGTGTTATCATTTTTATCCTTTCTAGGACATTAAACATTGCATATGGCTCTATGCAAGGCTATTGACACTTCAGTTGTATGCTTGTGGTCAATGAATCCAGGTTAAGCCCATGTCCCACTGCACCAACGGATGCAAAGAGGATGTAAAACGGACAAAAAAGCTTGCCATCCGTTGGAAAACCGCCGATGCATTCGTTGTGTAGCTCCATTTGCCAAATACGTGTTTCATACGCCTCTATCGTCGAGCATCTGTCCACTGAGATTTCATCCGCGCAAGAAGTTTTGAGCTGCACAAAACTTTGTGAACGGATGAACTTTCACCACGTACAATGTACATCCGACATATACGGGCAACAAACGTTCTATGTCCGTTATCATCCGTTTAACGTACGCTGTATCCCCTGGCATCCTCTGGACATCTTCGCAACTCACATACCGCCTCAGCTGAAAATGGAAAGAGGGAGGAAAACAATAGTGCCACGGAACGTCCACACAGCGTTAGTAGCACAGAAATAGAGAAAGGATGTAAGCGGATGCATCTCGTATTAAAGCATTAAAACGGACAAAACGTTTGCATATGGGATATATCCGGATATTTAGGATGTCTGCAGTATGCCTAGAGTATGTGGGAAGGACACTAACGGAACCGATATTCCTTATTAAAAAGGGGGAGGAAATCACCTGGATCTCAGTATGAGTCCAGCAGCCGTATGTAGCAGACTTCTTCACCCTTGGTCTTGGTCTTCCACATCATCCATTGTTCTCCACCATGGATCATCACAACAGGCCCTTATGGTAGCTGTGTATCATTCACACGCAGAACCAAGGCCCCTGTTCAGACTGTTTTCACCTTTTCGCACAGAAGGAGAAGAAGGATATGTTCAAGAGCTGTCGTGGGTCTGAGGATGGATCGGGAAGAAAAATGGAGTTTGGACTGTATTGACAAGCTGATGTGGAGCTCAGGAATGAGACACTCGTGCGGATTCCAGGAACTTCTTGAGGATGCCACCAGCCATGTTTGACGAAATGGTAGAGCTTCTGAGACCAGGTTGACCAGTCGAGCCCAATTCCGTCCAATCCTGGACGCCTGGGACAGGGGGGGGGTGAAGGTAGCATTCATTCTGGCAGCACCTGGCCTCTGGAACCACATAGCAAAAACATGCAGTAATGCTGGAGGGGCCACACAACACCATTCAGCAAAGTTGGTCAGAGAAGTGGTGCAGGGCCATCATCGAAGAATACAATGGAGGAGCTCCTCCAGTGCCGCACCCACTGAACAAGGCTGGAGGAAACTTGCAGAAGAGTGGTATCAGAGGTGGAACTTTCCCCCACACCGATCTGTTGGAGCCATAGATTGGGAAACACGTGGCCTGCAAGCTCCAGCCAAGTCAGGGTCCAATTATTACAACTACAAGGGCTTCTTCGTATCATCCTCTTTGCCATGGTTGATGCTGACTGCAGAGTTCATGTACAGTCAATGCTTCAGGCAACGGGGTCAGCTTTAAGTAGCCAGGTATACAATGCCAGTGACCTCAAGGCATGGGCTATAATGCAACCTCATCATGTGTTTCCAAGATCCAGACCCCCTACCAATGACACACAAGATATGTGCCTGACTTCATCATGGGCAATGACGCCTTCCTCCCTCAGAACCTATCTTCATGAAGCCTATACTTCCAGATACCTCACCCGTGAGAGAGAGGATCTTCAACTACAAGGCTATCCAGGGCAGATGGTGGTGGAGAATGCCTTGGCATCCTGGCCAACAGGTTCCAGGGTACTCTCTCACCACCATACAGCATCACCCACAGACTTTGAGGAGCATCGTGGAAGCTCACTGCATCCTGCACAATCTGATGCGCACGGGCTGCTACAGGGCAGTGTTGCAGAACAGGCTTGTTGGACCGGCAACAAGGAATGGGGACAATGGAGCCTGGTGAATGGAGGCAAGGACGAAACCTGATAGACACTGTGGATTGCTACAAGGCCCCAAACAGAGCTTCAACGTGAAGGAAGAGCAGCGCAACCTCCTGAAACACTGGTGAACTCCCCAGCTGGAGCAGTGGAGTGGTAAGACAGGATGACTAGATGGTTAGTGAATGCTTCCTTGAGCCTGTCTCTATCACACTGACTGAGATTGTGCATGTATGTTGAATGGCCCTAACAATGAATAGGGCATTAATAAAGAGCTTTGTTTATTTTGAAATGTGTTGATCAATGAAGAAATTGTTATTGAAAATAAAGGGCCATATTGTGTGGCAGCTGGAGGGGTGGACCATCAGTCCCACTAATGCCTTGCACTGGAGGTTTATCTATCCACAACTATCCTGACCTATCCCACAACTATCCTCCTGCCATCCCACAACGTATCCTTTACCTATCCCACAAGCATGCAAAGGCTTAACCCATTTTTTGTCAAAGTTTTCACCCACACTTTAAGTAATAGAAATGAACCAAGTGTGTGAAGCAAAGATAACCTTATTAATAACTGTCCTTAAATAAACTGTATGATTTAGTTAAAAAAGCAAAATGTAAACCAAGTAAAGTGTCTTAAGCAAAGATAAAGTGAACAGGTCTAATCAATCAGTCTCTGGCATGATTCTCAGTCACTCTGAGCATGTCCATGTCTGGTCTAGATGTTAAGTGGGGCAGTGACTGTGGAGGGTGCTGTGGCTGGACTGCTGGTCTGAGGCACCATTGGGGTTCTTGGCCCAAGAGTACAAACAGGGGATGGTGTGCTGCAGGAAGCTCTCAGAGAGCTGACTCAGTCCCGTGAGGTTGAGAGGCCCTTCATCAAGGGCTTGAGATGTCAGGCACAAGACTGATGACAGATTGGTCCATTGACGAGTTTGGCTGTGGGGTGGAGGAAGGAGAGAGTGTAGTGGGCGTGTCTGGTCTACAGTTGGGCGAGGTGTGGCGTCTGTGGCATCCGATGAACCTGGGCCTGGCATAGGAAGGGCTGTTTCTGTTGTGAGAAGTCCTGGTAGTCGTAGTCTTGGTAGGTGAGGGGCTGTTGAAAAGCCGTGGAAAGGTGGTGACATCACCTGGGGTGGAGGAGCGAAACCTGGAGTAGGGTGGAGCAGGTTCAGCTGGGCCCTCTGAGGGTTGTGCAGGAAGTGCTGTGATCTTTGCTTCATCACCTGGTATTTGCGGGCTCGGGCTAGGCCGTCCATGAGGGTCTGGCTCAACGTAGGTGATGAAGGGCTTCCGGTCTGAGGATGGTATCAGACTGAAGAGAGAGAAGTGTCTGTGCTGGTCTTGATTGTGTCCTTGATCTCCAAGAGGACAGTGTGGTACTGGCCCTCCCAGTCTGCCTCTCTGCTGCATCCTCTGGAGCTGGGGGTGGGGCTGCGGGGTAGGTCTTGGCTCTCCTGGTGGCTGTCGCTTCTTTGGCTCCACTTGGTGACAGGGGATCCTCCAAGTCTTCCAGCCATGGGGGAGTGCAGCTATCGGGGGGGGGGGTCTCTGGCCGTGGGGTGCCCCTGCCGTAGAAACACCTGCCTGGACAGGGCAGCTCCTGCTCCTAAGCCTGGAAGAGGCCTGAGCGACTGGCTGTCTGTGGCCTGGTCTGAGGGAGAGCGGGTCTCAGAAGAAGGGCTCGCTCCACTCGGGTGAGCGGACCTCACCCCTCCGGAAGCTCACTTGGCCATGACGTACACTCTCCGGTCAGTGAGTTTCAACAGCGGCCTGCCAGATTTTTTTTGAGGTGTAAGCTTGCCATACCGAGGTGTGCATGTGCTTCCACCATCCCAGAGTACATCTGCAGTGTAGCCCAGGCTCTCTGACTTGTCTCTCCAAGCTTGCCTGCTTCTTCTTCGTGTTGCGATAGAGTTTGTGCCTTTCTCCAGAGGCTACTCGTTCTCCCTCCAGCCATTCCAGCACCATTTCCACGTCCTCATGGTCCTCGAAAGCGGTGTACTGTTTCCTCTTTGCCCTTCTCCTTCCCTTGCCTTCCTCCGGTCTGGCAGGGCCTTCAGCAGCAGGGCCTTCACGGGGGCTTGAGCATCAGGGCTTTGAGCGGAGCGCCTTGGGCTGGTCACAAGCAGCAGCAGCGACGCAAGTAGCCAGGAGCACCAGCAGCAGCAGGAGAAGCACCGAGGAGCAACGCAGCCAGCAGACCAGCAGCAGAAGAAGCATCCGCAGACAGAAGACAGCAACCAGCAGCACCAGCAAGCAAAACACGGGAGCAACCAGCAAACAGCAGCAGAAGCAGCACCAGCAGCCCACCAGCAGCAGCACCAGCAGCACAGCAGCTTCAGAGTCAGTGCAGGGGGTGGGTGGCATGGTGGTCTTGTCCTTTACTTGCCAGGGTCTGGCAGGGAGTAGGCACAGGCAGCTTTCTCTTTCTTCCTGACTGACGAACATGGTGTTTATTTGAAGATGTCTGTGGCAGCACGTCTTTCCTTCTGTATGCTGACTGCGTGCGAGCTGCAATCCTTTTATTAACCGGGAGCTGACGCTATTCATACTCCCCGCATGCGCAGTGACCACTTTGCATCTGATATAAGTCTGCTATGCGCATCACTGCTCTTGCTTTCTATACGGCGATCCGTGCGATGCACTCCGCATCTGCTGCTATCGTCCGGCTTCGCTATTCTCTCAGAACCCCTTGCGGATGTGTCAATCTCAGCTTCCATCCACTTCCATCCCCCTAGGCTTCCTACGGAACATCCGTTTAAAACATCCCGCTACGTACTAAACCCTGTCCCGTTTCCTCTTCCGTTCTTTTCCATTCTATTTATGAAATTTGGACCACCTTTTGGAGCGGGAACACAAACGGATGGTACCCACACCCCAAAATTTTGCTCGTCTGCTGTGTCCTTTTTGCATTCGTTTGCATCCGTCACCAGATGGGACCTTAGCCTTTATAGAAAAAGCCTTCTAGAAGGCCGTTTGTGATACATCAATAGTGAAATTAAGAATTGAAGCAAAAAGACCTTCCTTTTCATAGCTGCTATTCATCCTTAAAGCATTTCAAATATTATTTTTTTCTGGCTCTCATCTTTACTTCGTGTTTTCTCCAGATTTTGGATCTGATAATGTATGAACCTGTAAGTTTTTAATATGTTTTAAATTATACTTTTTGTAAGTTTTTCAAAGTAATTTTAATCAGTAAATTCTAGAATTGTTGATGACAAATGTTTCAAAAAATAATATAATGATTAATGTCGAGTATTGTCCTGAAGTCTCAGCATAGACCAAGGACGAATAACCATTCATATGTGATCTCTACCAGAGTACAATGGAACTGTCTGGAAGAGTCACTGACTTGTGTGACAGAGTCTCTTCAGCTGCAGACTATTATGACGAGTGTGGTACCATATTATCATAAGTGCATCAATTAAGATTCATGGGTGCTTGGCAATCACAGGACTAGATAT
>BHFT01055638.1:0-25427 GCA_004320025.1 Laticauda laticaudata | reverse complement strand
GGAGAGGAGAGGAGAGGAGAGGAGAGGAGAGGAGAGGAGAAGAAAGGAAAGGGACAGTTAAATTGGATTACAAACAGCACCTCTTGTGATTGACATCAATCCTATGATTGTTTCATTTACAAATATCCTAGAACAATGTGGACTATACAATAGAAAAGATGTTTGTGTTTCTGAATAGGCCAGTGGAACAAATGGCACCAAAATAATGTATTTTCTGTGTGTGTATAAACTACTCAGAGATTATTGAGTTCACTAGTTGCATTTATGCAAGTGTGTGATCGGAAAACCAAAGCTGATTATACATATTTCTGCTGGTTAAGAAAGGATTGACCCAGCTACAGCTGTGTCCTTCAAGTGCCTGAGAATTATCCTGAACAAAAAGGGATTTTCTGGTTTGCATACTGCTATACTGTAAATGCACATGGAATTAAATAAATAATAGTATAAGGCTAAGCCTTTACATACTTCTTTGGAAATAAACTCTACTGGGTTCAATAGCACACACTTCACCTTCTTAATTTGAATGAGTCAGTTCTATTGGACATTTTAGAATATTCATACAAAAGTCATTATTATGTCATGTTATGTCCTTAAAGAGGAGGCTACAACATACCCAATATACCCAAAACAGTTTTTCTAAAGCTTAGCTATTTTAAGATGTATGGACCAACTCCCAGAATACTCGTAGTATGCTGGCAGGAAAATTTTTGGAGTTGAAGTCGACAGAGTTTACAATGGCTAAGGTTCAGAAACAAGGACCTAAACCATCAAGTATTTCAAGTCAGACTGAAAAAAAAAGATTTCTCAGGTCATTGCTAATATGCCCTGCACCAGGAATGGGCAAACTATTGCTCTAGATCTGCCTGAGGCCCTCTAGTTAATTTCATGCTCCCCTTTCAAAACTGTTCTGCAAGAGACCAGTTCAAATTTCAAGTGACAGCTTTCCCTGCAGCCTGAGGAATGGGGGGAGGGAGGGAGGAAGGGGGAGGGATGGGAGGGAGGGAGGGAAGGAAAGAAGGAAGGAAGGGAGGGAGGGTTGTTTCACTCATATCTGCTTTTGTCTCTCTCACGGACACACAGGGCTCCAACCTATTTTCCACCACCTCTGTATGAAATTCATGTTTGTTATCAGATCATATTATTGATCTGTCATAAGAAACTAGAATTGTTTGTTTTGAATAGCTTTTTTGCACAGTGGTCTTCCACTGAATAATCAGATGTGATTGACCGGGTCTCGGTCAACTCGCCACAGCCAACACGCCACAGGACAACTCATCGCAGGACAGCTCTCCACAAGACAATTTGTCACAGGACAATTCAACGCTGTATTGATCGTTTCATTGAGTTACTTTTATCATTGACGACCACATTTTCATTTAAATTATTGTAACTCTTATATTTCTGGATTGAATTTGTTTTATTATTATTGTTCCCTCAAAATTAATTCAACTTTGACCAGAATGGTTGGTAATCATTGTAGTTGAGGTCAAGAACAACAGAAGCACATTAGACTGAGGAAAGTTACTCAAAAGACTGAAGTGAAAATGAATGTTGGTACAAATAAGGCTCTCTAAAGTACAACTTTCTTATCAGCATCCATCTTTGAGAATAGGCACTCATTCTTCTTCCTCACTCCTTGTTATAAAACTCTCCTTGTGGGTTAAGAGTCATATCTACACTAGCTAACCATGAATAGAGATAACATATTCTTCCTTAATTAGAATTCGCCCTATCAATAATCCTTGATTGTCACAACAGGTGGCAGTAAACAGAATCTGGAAACTTCAATATGCTGATAAGCCAGACATGGAGTGTGCAGACCAGACTTTAATTTTTCAATAGATCTTTAAGAAAACTCTCACGATGAGAAACAAGGCTTGCTGCATTATTTGCTGATTTAAAGAAAGCATATAATAAAGTAAAGCAGTCTGAATTGTGGAATAATTTGCATGTGTATGGGGTTAAGTTTTGAGAATCAATGGAGTCTGCAACAATTCTTTAGAAAAAGAGAAGCCATCTATTTCTTTTGGTTGATCAATTTATTTATGGCTAAACGTATAAGGAATGCTTTTGGTGATTCTAGAGATGATGTTAAAAGATACAGTCATGATGTTAAAGTTCATGTGAACTATGTTTGTAATTTTGTATTTAGATGATACCATGTGGAAGACTGAGAGTCCAAAAGATTTGCAACAAATGTTAGATTGTACCATGCAACAAGAAGCGTGGATATAAAAATTAATTCCCTGGAGGCAAGGAGAACTGAATCCTGTAGCCATGTGCTTATATGCTGTACCTCTGAAAGAGATACTAGGGAGCTTATCCCATCATATATATTTTGACTTGTTAATTACCAGAATGGCAATAAAGATTTGCAGAGTTCTGTCTGTCATGTATACTAAGGTTAAGAGTTCTGGCAAAGATGATAGTAACAGCAACATAAGCTATCCTGCAGGAAATGGAGGTTTCTTGATTGGTACATTTAAGTGTGCCAACTTTCTACCCTCTGGTTCAGTACCCCATCCTTGCTGCAATGGAATATGATTAGACAGATTGTGATATTTTAAGTTTCAGAGGTATTGATGATTGATGTTATGTACCTCCAGTAATAATATTCAGTTATTATTAAGTCTGACCAAAAGAAGAAAGAACAGAGAGAATGGCTTCCAGAAGATGGTTTTGCTTTACTGTGTTTCTTTTATTTATGTATTTGTTTGTTTATTTATTTAATCAATTTCTATGGCTGCCTATCTCAACAGGTGACTGGGTGATGAAGAATATTAAAACAAAATATGAGCTGTGGGAAATCAAAATCATGCAGAAAGCAACCTTAAGTAAGAAAGATAAGTTGAAGCTAATGGAGAAGAGCATAGTAGGACTAAATCAATATGTTCATTAATAGCATGAGGGAATACAGTGAAAAAGAGGAATAGCCAACTTGATTATTATGAAGAGTAGTAATAAAGACTATAAAAGGACTTGGGATTCATCAGGCTTGTGAAAAACTACAGGGGGTCTATGAAAAAATGATACCATTAAAATACAGTCCTCAACATTTGCATTGTAATGCCAGATGATATGACCACAAAGTCAAGACTTTAAACTGAAGCTTTAATTATGGTGACATAATAATGGTTTTCACAGCCTTGTTGTAAGCTGTAATGGTCTCAGTTATGTAGTTAACATAGTTATAAAAATAAAACATGTTAAGCTTAATAACTTAAAAAGAAAATTGAAATTGGAAAAAAAAGCGGGGAGGATAATTAGGAAGGGAATCATGGGAGTGAATAATACCAAGTAATTCCCTCATTCCTATGCAGATTTTTTTTCTTATTGCCATGTTCCTATAAAACTTGGATCTTTTCTAGCAATGAAAATATTTAATTTTACAGATCCCTTCACACAAGAAGCTCCATTTTTCTTTTCTTTTTTTAAAAAATGCTATTGATATTTTTACATGGATAACAGAAACACTAAAAAAGTGAAGAAAAAAGATGGAAAAAGTGCATAGAAAAAAAAAAAGATATTAGAAAAAAGAAGCAAATTCTGATCTTTACAGCAGTTACAAACAAGCTTATTTTTCCCTCCCCCCCCTTTAAAATTTGATGCATATTTCCCTTCTCCCCATATGCAACCTTTTTTAATTAACTAAATCAAAACCGTCATTTTAAACCATTTAACCGTCATTTTTAACAATTTTTAACCAAAAATCCATACATGGTTTTTGATCTTATGAAAGTCCTTATTAGTTTACCTGGTCAGAGAATTTTATTTTTCCCCTAAAGGAAAACATTGTTTGGCTGGAATTAACTGGGTGTGGAAGAATTGTTGGATAACTTGTGTCATCTTCCTGACAAAGTATGCAGGTATACCTCTTGAGTCATTTTTTATTTTTTCATATTTTGTGTTGGTTTTGTGCATTTTGTCTGCTTCTGAACCCATGTTTTCCTTTCCCATTCCCTAGTTTCTGTTAGAGCTTCTCCTTAATGGCTCTCTCATGTGGGTCCAAAATTTCTCACTCAAACTAATTTCTTCCTCTTTTGGTTCCCATAACACCACATTCACATCTTCATTAATTTCTCTAGTTGTTATTTCCATCTTATTTTCTGGTATCTCCATTTCTCCATATTTTCTGGTATCTCCATTTTTCCTTGATTTGTTTAACTTCTCCAATCACTCATATTTTAGATTCTTCTGATATTTATTCATTTTCTCTTCCATATTTGCAAATCTTTTAGCCAGGTTCTTCTTAACAAATTCAGTCAGTGAAATTATCTCTGGCATAATAATATCAAATCCTCAAGCATAATTTGTAACATCTCTGGTATAGTCACTTTTCCTGATATTTTCTGTGTTAGTAATTCTTTCCTCCTTTCTTTTGGGGCTTTCCTAATAATAGCCTCTTCTCTTCCTTCCTCCGCCCCTCCTTCTACCTTTCCCCCCTCTCTTATCCAAAAAGGGAAAACAACAACCAAAATTGAGTCTTTTCTTTCTTTCTTTTTATTTATGCTTAACCTTTTAGTCCCATTCAATAAGATCTCTTTCTTTTTGTATAGACAAATCTACAAGTCATTTCTCTTGGAAAACCCAAACTGTCCTCTTTCCCACAGAAATACCTGCTATTCATTTATTTCATTTAATTTGAACTGGATTAAAATAAACAAAATCCAAATTTGGCTAAACCTTTTATCCATTTTAAATTTTCATACTCCAAACTTGTAGCAAGATATTTTTTTTACTGTAGTTTATTATTGAACCCTTGTATTTATTTATTTCCATTTCTCTTTATTCATGTTCTGGGTCATAAGGACACTCACCAGGAGATCTAATTACTCTGCTGCCCTGAAGATTTCTATAGCTTTTAAATCATTATAATCCAAATGTGCAGATTCAGTGTACTTTACAGTCTCTGAGACTGTGAGCTTAATCTTTCTTATAGAAATATTAAATAGATCCTACTGCTTTTACTCATGCCTTCAGGTTTCTTCATGAGGAGCTGCCTTCCAGCACAAAAGTGGACAAACTCTTCAGTTTGTCTGAAGAAACTCTGATGGTCTGGGCAAGCCTTCCTGTCACATTTCTCTGCTTCAGCATCAGCCTGCCATTTTCCTCAATCCAGAGGATGGTCAATTCCTTTTTTAAAAAAAATATTTGGGTATCTCACTATTTTAGTAATACTCCTCCTTACTACATAGCTTAATGACTGGATTTGTGGCCTGAAACTATCCCGACTGCTTTCAGTAACCTTGTTATGGAAGTGTAAATCTGGCAATCGAAAGCAAGAGAGTTGTTCCCACAATCATTTGATCATCTCTTATACCCACTCTAACTGAAGTTTGGATTAGGGAGAGGGTGAATCTGTTATAGTGTTATCTTTATAGTTTATTTTCAAGCACCATGATGGTGATTATGATGAGATGATTAGGTTATTCATCCCTCCTTCCCATAGTGAAAGTATGTATCCAATGAATCCCATGACAGGGGAAATTACCAAAGCTAAGGGATCAACATTCAGCTATCTTTTCTTTGGGTAAGACCCAATGGACTTCCTTGTTCTTACATAAATAAAGAATAATTGACAGATGTAACAAATGAGTTCTGCCATCATTTCATAGCCTACCAACATCCATAATTATTTAGGATGGAACATCCCTTGGGAATGATGATATATCTTAAATAGAATTGTAATTCTAATTATTGATGTATAGTACTACTTCTCTTTGAAGAGAAGCACATAACTGGACAGAAGAGTCAGTAAAATTATAATTAAATCAGAGTTTGAGAATATAGAAATTGCTTTGTGTCAGATCAGGCTATTTTCTTACAGTTAGATGTTCAAAGTATGTGAGTTGCTAATTATTTCAAGGGAGTGGTTGCCATTTAATTAGTGCAAAGCTAGTAGATTAATTCTTCTTGAAATTCATGGAAGTCTTAATTTGTTTCCAATCTATAATTTAAATCTTTTTTCCTTCACTCCTTCTTTGCATCTAACTTTACTGTTATTGCCAGAAAGACCATTACTTGAGCTATTCTGATCTTTTGTTACTGAAATGTCCTTATCCTTCATTATCTTGGTTGTCTTTATGATTTCTTTGTCTCTGTACTGCTTATCTAGGCCAAAAAAGCAAAAATACTGTATCTGCCATCTTTCTTTGTCTTTTACTGGAAGTTGACTAAATTTAATATTGATCTGGATTTCATTTTTTTCACTTTTATAATGATAATCTCTTCTACATCTTCCTTATTTTCATCTGTCAGCCATCTCTGCCTCTCAAATCATTCATGTTTCAGCCTCTGATTTTGATGGCAGCTGTCACTGAACTTTACCATTATAATAAAATAAATACTATACAAACTAAATAGATATGGGAACATTGATTCTTTGAGTCATTTCTTTCCATCTATAGAACTACTCTATTTCTTCTAATATAGCTTTTATGGTAGCTTTATATTCAAAAGGATAATCCTTAATAAAGTCCACATTCTGGAGTGATTTACATAGTTAAAGATCTTATAATTAGTGAATCAATAATAAATCTCTTTTTGGTATACATTGTATATTTAATGTGTGTTATCTGATCTTATGTTCCCCTGCCTTTCCTGAAACCTGCCTATTAATACGACAGTTTTCTTTCCATGTGTAGGTCGATTCTCCTCTATGAAAAATATTGTTAGCTAGACCAGTGATGGGATTCAAATTTTTTTACCACCAGTTCTGTGGGCATGGCTTGATGGGTGTGGTGAGGCTTGGTGGGCATGGTAGGGGAAGGATACTGTAAAATATCCATTCCCTCCCCACTCCAAGGGGAAGGTTACTGCTGGTTCTCCGAACTACTCAAAATTTCCACTACTGATTCTCCAGAACTGGTCAGAACCTGCTGAATACCACCTCTGAGCTAGACTTTGCTTGCAAAAACCAAAGTTACCTTTTCAAAAGGTAACTGAATCTCCAAAGTCCAGTTGCTTTTTGAATAAGACACCTTTTGGAAAACCATGACCTAGCTACTTGAGCATCTCTGTAGACATTTTGCTTGCATGAGAAATTTATAGAATAGTTTGTTCTTCTGAATGTTTACATGCATTCCCTTCCATTAATATAAGTATATACACCAGTCAAATTGTCTTGTTCCATATTTCTTGATCTACAAATATTACCTGCAAATTTCCCTGTGATGTCTCTTGTCATCTTAACAAGACATCTCCTTTTCTTTGTTTTGTTAATTTTCTCTATTTGTTAACATTCTGATTGAGATTCTTATAATCCTTATTATTTCTTGCTTAATACTGAAAGCCTCCATGCCTCCTTTTTAACTGAAAAATCCAACAATCTTTGGGTATCATAATAGTTTGTGCTGCAGCCATTTAAACTTGTCCTTTAGAAAATTTTGATTTTTTTTTCTGCTTGTTTTTACAATTTCTCTCAACTCCTTCTAGTTCCTCAAGTTCTTTCACTATGCTTTATTTCCTGATCCTTTCATGACTCTTACGTTATAGGGTCTCAAACTTATATCTCACTGGCATAACTTTTTCTTTAATTTGATTTTAATTTTAATCCACATTTATGACACAATAATTCATTGTCAATTCCACAATCTTTATTTGGAAATGTCTTGAATGATTCAGCTGTAATTTCACATCTTCTGTTTCCTATTTTATAATCCATTTGATTCAAATAGTATCCAAGCCATCCTTGATGCCCTTGTATAGAATCTATAATCTTGCTTGAGCCACATGTTGGCAATAGCTAAATATTTCTCTTTACAAGATTGAATTATTTTCTCTTTTATATTATTGTATTTATCGAGTCCAAATTTCTGAATGAGATTCTCTAATTTCTCCAACTTTTACATTTTAATCACTTGTTAGTACTGTTAAATCCTGTTTTACTTTTGCTTTTAGGATCTCTTACAATGTACCATTGAATTATTCCTCCAGGTTATATACATGTTATAAACATTTGTCTAACACTGATTTTCAATGCATAACTACTAATGTCAATAGATACATTCATTATTTATTCATGCAACAGCTGCCACTCCATTCCTTTATTTGGACTTTGATTTACCATCTTAATTAATTAATTATCACTGATTTGAATACATAGTTTTTATATGATAATACCAAAGTGGTTTTTCACTGCCTGTTTTTCTTTATATTTTAGAGGCCCTGCTCCTAAGTAGGATGGCTTCTTTTATGCCTGCAAAGCTTCACCTAATGTCATTCTTACTGCAGATTGCTTTTAGTATCACCACTTCCCTTTTGATCTTACGAGCAAGGATGATTCTGCCAAGACATCATACTCATAACAATGCTACACCCAATTTGGAGCTACTGAGCCATTCTACTTTGTCAAAGTGGTAATCCTTCTTGCCACCAAAACTGAAGCATAAAGAACAGTGTTTCCCAACTTTGGCAATTTTAAGATCTGTGGACTTCTGGAATTGCCCAGTCAACCCACTGACTAGGGACTTCCGGGGGTTGAAGTTCACACATCTTAAAGTTGATAAGGCTGAGAAAACTGATATATAGATGATGGGGGAGGTAATTAAATACAATTTTCCAGAAAGAGCAGTCTATTGAAATGATTGGCCATTGGCCAAGGATTAATATTTGAATCAAATAAATTATAAAATAGGAAACAGAAGATGGGGAATTACAGTTGACACATTTAAGGCATTTCCCAAAAAACTTTTTGTGCCAAATATGTGGATTAAAATCAAACTAAAGAGAATAGTTACACCAATGAGATATGATTTGGAGAACCTAAAGCTAAAACATAAACATGGATTTATATAGACATGAGAATGCCTGTTCACTCTCTCAGCATCATTGTCATTGCTACCCTTCCCCTATGTCACTTGCTAATGAAAAATCTCTCCTTGCCTGTCAACTATACCATAAGATATCTATTTAGTTTGAGATGATGATAATGCAAGATGTTTCTCATGAAGAAGGCATATGTATTTGTTTGGTTGTGGTAGAAAGATAACTTGTTTGACATTCTTGAATGGTTCAGAAAATTAATCTATCCGAGACCACTTTATACAAGCAATTGCTATTGTGTTTTACTGTGTAGGGTCCCTTCTGGTACTCCAGCAGGGATCTTCCCCAGGAATTTGTCTGAAATGATATAGGGGTTTCTGCTTGAGGCAAAAGTTGCACTAGAAGACATCCAAGATCCCTTCCAACTCTGTTATTCTGTTCTGTTAATAGCAGTTCAACTTGAGGATTCTGTCGCTTGAAATATATGCACTCATAACTTAGACAATCTGCTGTATGCGCATGCTTTCTTCACTGCTTATATGTTCTCTTTTAATATTTTGTGTTGCATTCACACCCATCATGTAGATAGATAAATAGATGATAGATAGATAGATAGATAGATAGATAGATAGATAGATAGATAGATAACAGATAGACAGACAGACAGATAGATAACAGATAGACAGAGATATAGAAATAGATAGATAGATAGATAGATAGACAGACAGACAGACAGACAGACAGACAGACAGACAGACAGACAGACAGACAGACAGACAGACAGACAGACAGAAATTCTACCTTTGCAGGCAATTGTAAATACAATAAAGTGCACAGTGATGCTAAAGATGCTGGGATGGGCATTCTGTGTTGACTATTTGGCTTTTCAGGGAGGAGCATCTGGGTGATTTCAGAGACTGACTGCTCATATATTACATTGGTTTCTTTCTATTGATCTACCTTGTTCTGTGGGAAGGCATCCAGTAGCACATTGTCCCTCCTCCGCTCTGCTTTTCCTCTGACAGAATCTAGATCTGCTTTGCTTTGCCCCACCTCCTTTTCATCCTCCGGCATGCCTGAAGTTAAATGAGCAAAGAATCCGGTAGCTACAGAGGAATCACAGAAACAAGTTGGTGTCAGTGGCCAGCAGTCCATCTTTTCCTTTCCGTTTTTTTCGTTTTTTGTTTTAAAGGCCTTCCTGGGGTTTAGGAATTAAACAATCTGAATGAAGCTGGTTGTTTTTTCAGCCAGCCTGCCAGAATGGGCCAGTGCTGCTGCAAGCTTTATTACTGTCTCCAGTGCCTGGACAAAACGGTACTTTCCATCTTTTACATCTTCTTTTCCTGACTTAATTCAAACAACAGACTGCTAGCCTGTTATCTCTGATTCTTCCTCTAGCTACGGTAGGTAAGGTTGCCTTGCGAGCTCTGATTGTCTAGAAGGGAGGTGGAGGCAGTGGGAAGGATCGGGAATGGGGGTGTTAACCCCTGCCTTAATGTGCTGACTTCTCATTTGCTGCGAAGCAAGCAAAACCGTCCGATTCACCCTCCACACTGCAGTGTCTTCCCTGCATCAGTTGTACTCTGCAGTCTGAAATTTTGTGGTTGTGGATTTTGGGGGAGAGTCATAGCAAACCAGTGACACAATGAACAGAGAACTGACTTGATTTGTTGTTTTAATTTGCATCAGTGGAGGCTACCTGTGGAATGCAGATTTAAAGATGATGCTGCCGTGTCGCTCCACATGTAGGTTTCTGTGTCCTTTTACTTCTCTGTCTGTCTGTTTCTCTTTATTTGACTTGCATGAGAATTACATCCTTTCTCCTTGGCAATCTGTGTTTTCCCATTGTATTTGCTTGTCACCTAATTTTTAACAAAGATTCTGAAGCTGCATTATGATTGGATAAAAGGAATATGGGTGGGGTGGAACTGTACATGTCAAAGTGAAATGTATTTTAAATGTCAGTTTAGAGTTTGTAATAGTATTTGCTGGTAGCTGTAAAATAAGGTATTGGCCAAAAAATGCTTGTTTCTAATGTACAATGTGTGATTATTTGCCTCTGGAACTTAGGCATCAACTTTTAATTTGCTTATCATAAAATATCTTGGCAGAAATGGTCAATAAATTATATTACCAATTGGAATCATTTTGATACGTATTAAAGTACATATTGGAGCATCTTCTTAGTGGTCTTGATATTAAAATATAGCTTGAGATATATTGTGATTTATATTAAGAAAATTATTTCACATAGAACTATGGATGTTAGGGGGAAAGTCTGGTGATAATCTGGCCTTGTAAAGTTTAATTGAAAGTATTATGAGAAGGGTGGTGCCTGTCTTCCTTCTATTGAAGTGAGAGTACTTCAAATGCTTTATTGGAAAGATAAATGGCAGATAATTTTGAAACTCAGTAACATTAAAAGCTGTTGATTTTGTCCCAGAAAAGTCAGATGAAATATTTATTGAGAGAAGAATAAGAAGAATAAGTCTTCCTCTCCCAAGCTGAACTCTTACATTTGGAGTAAGAGCAACAGTGACTAAGCATGATGTCCACACCCACCAAATGTGACTAGGCTTTGTCCAAGATAGTGAGAAAGGCAGAAAAACAATCTTGGTACCATAACAAAGAAGGTTGCATTTGTGTTAGGAAGACCTAAGTTCAGCCATGTATTCTGTGGGAGAAACCATCAGCTGTTACATGTGCATGTTAATGACAATAGAGATGTTGTGATGAAAGGAGGAGTAATTATTGTGAAGTACTGCTAAATGCCTGCAAATTAATATTGATAAATATAGAGAATTTAAAATTGCAGGAGGAAGAAGTACTTTGAGATATATTCCAGGTAAACTTCTCATTTAAGCACAGGACAACAGAGCTTAGGGTGCATCCAGCTGTATTCAGATGAATGAAAGTGTAATTTAAATAAATTCATTTACATAAAACAATCCCACTCACTATATAGAGCATACTGTCTCACAAGGCCTCTTACAAGATACTACAACAAACAGAAACAGCTACAGATATATGGCATAGTACAAAGATAGAACTCCATAACAAAGAACTTTATAGAACAAAGAACAAATATAACTTCAGGGGTGCTGACATTGTTTTTATTGAAAGGATAATTACACAGTGCTAGGTATCTATTTGCAGAATGAGGGCCAAAATTGGGAGCCACTTCTGAGAAAGCTTGACTGTGGTGTCTGCCATCTTAAGGAATTCTAATGTGGTTTGAAATTTTTGAAGATTCTAGAGAAAAGTTGAGGAGCCTTCTGCATTGGTAAACTGGATTAATTTTTATTAAGATCTTTATGAATAGGAAATACGTTTGTTCCAGATAGCTCACTGTCTGTTTTGGATGTGTCCAATCAGATGCAACCAAGTGGACAAATAAATCATAACAAAGACTGACAGCTTCAGTTACTTGTCCCCAACATAGTGCTACTGTCCTTGGTGATATCAATGGGCATTTTTTCCATGATTTATCTGATCTTTTTATGAAGGCTTTAAATTAGTTGCTACAACTTGAAATTTCCAAGAAACTGAGTCCAGCAGCAGAAATAGAAATCTGATGGAATACAGGGCTAACATTAGTCCATATCAGGGCCATTTATCAAATCTGCCCCAAAGCTGAGCAACTATGCATTTCACTTATTGTTAGTCCCTAACTATTGGATTCTTATAACTTCCAGTAATGCTGACATTCTTTATTAACAGTAAGAAAACAAAGGTAGCAGTGTAGGAAGGGATGTAATGGGCGGTTTGCTGAAAAATATTTATAACCGCTTTTGTTTTGACAGATTGATACATTGAAATTGTAAGATAAGGTTCATTTTATCATGTCTTTATCAGCCTGACCCTGAGTGTTAAAATGTATATTTTAAAACTAATTCATTTGCATCAAAAGTCTGAGACCACACCATAATAATAAATCCATAAATGCAAGAGACTTAGCAGTTCCAAGTCTTAGAACAAAAATATTTCCCATGGAATTAATAAAATGTAAATGGAGGTTAGCTTTTACCAAGGGGACAGGGGGGGTTGGGACACAGTTGCTTTAACTATTTCAGGCCTTTGCAAATTTTCTAACATCTGTCAGGATTAGATTAATAGGAGTAGACATCATTTCTCTATTTTTAATTAGCAATCAAATCTCCAAGGTGCTGATGTCGTCAACTGGGATGCTTTTGAAAATGAAGCTGAGGTAGAGTTTGTTTTATTTCATATCAGCATAATAGTTTATTATGTCACCAGCTATCTTTGCAGTCTATGTTTGCAAGATAATGAAATATGTCATTTGTAAAGATTTTTATGACAGCATATCCTAAGTATGCATAGAATACATGCCTATCTACTTTGTGGGGGGGGAGGGTCAAGGTCAAATTTCTCATCTCATTCATCATCAAATGTGATTTGTCAAAATGTATTATAATAATTGGAGAACATGAGTTGTGGCAAAAAATAAAAAATAAAAACAGGCCTACGGATGACTGTGAAGAGTATTTAAAATACCCCTATAGAATTAAAATGTGAAATATTTTGATAATGTTTTCCAACATTTAATTCAATATTTTACATGGTTTGTAATTTTCCACCATTTAACATAATTGAATGGATCTAATATTATGACAAAGGGAGGAAAATGTTTCCCTAGTATTTTGTTATAGCCTGCATAGTTTTTATTTGCTTTCATAATGAACCAGTGTTTTAATTTAGCAGTCAGTCTACTTGAGCTGTCCATTTCTTTGAATTCCAAATGAAAATAAAGACATTGTTTCTCTCTGTTTCTCCTTTAAAATGTTATTGCTGAAACAGCTAGGGCACTTGCAACAATTTTGAATGTGGCCTAAGAATTTGGCAGCATCACCACATTGTTGTAAGAATCAGCTTTGGAAAGGAGGAATATATTTTTTAAAAAATCAGAGATGTTGACCCAGTCCTGATATAATTAGAGAGTTTGAGTTTAAACATTATTTTTCATAACTCTATTCAACAATAGCAGCTATAATAGCTCCTGACCTGCACAGTTACACATAATTCATATTTGCTTTGTGTGGTGATCTGGTAAAAGAAGCTAATATTATAAGGAATGCTAAAAGAGTCTAAGGGTCTTTGGCTCTAACACAGGATAATATCATTGAACCAGAAATCCTAGGGAAGCAATATGTAGCTTGATCATGTGACTCATAATCACTAATAGATAAACTATGATAATCTTTTGGCTGAGCTAATACTCTTCAACCTTCATCTCTGAGTTGGCTAAAACTCTATTTAAAAAATGATCATGATTAGTGATTGAGAATTATGGTAGATATAGTCCAACAGATCTAGAATGCACAGGGTGGAAGAGACAGAACAAATGTATCCTTTGTTTTCTTTTATTTGTATCAGAGGTGTATTCACCTTCTGCAGCAAAAACAACAAAAAGCTTAAAGCTTAATGCATTTATTTTGCTTAGTTTTTGATCCACAAAACTATGAAAATAACTTGGTTAGTCTAAAATTTCCGTAAGACTGTTGTCTTTTATGTTTACTGTTTAGTAATGTTGCCAAGAAAGATGAAATTGTAGTCAAGGACAACTGTATGGTATCAAATTGGGGAAGGATGAACTACCTGTGCCATTTGGATCTTTGTAGTATTCGTTTAGAAAACAAATCTTATTATGGAAACTTTGGATCATCTAAAATGGATACAGCCAATTTAATAAGCCTCAAACTTCACCCACCTCTAAATGTTTTCTTTTTTTCCTAAAGCAATTACATCCATTTCTGGATCAAAATTGGTACAACATTGCATCTCTTTGATTAAATGGATGCGGAATCATTCTTGGCCACAGGCCACAATCAGGTTCCTGATGTCAGCTTCATACATTGTATTTCTAGTTCAGCAGCCAAAATTACATCATGATATTAGTAGTGACTGGAGCAGAAGTGACATTTCAATTTTCAGAGATACAGGCAAAACTTTATTACGGATCAGTACAGTAACTGTGATTTCCCCTTTTTAAAAATTGTGCTTCTTCTGGAAATATCTCGAAAAGACATTTTTGCACTGCTGTTAAGTTCGTATTTAACATTTCCAGATCTATTTTTTTAAATCATGATGTTGCTGCCCATATGCGTCCTTTTCTTAAGATCCACAAGGCATACAATATTAGTGCACCAATCAGTTATTCCTGTTCTGTTGTAAAGTTAATATACTGAATCCTATTTTCTTCTTTGGACAGCTACCTTTTGTTGAGTCTTGAATAGGTTTCCATTTGAGTGATTTTCTACATACTTCATAAATTGAAGTCCTGCAGAACAAACCCTTCTACTCTTAGAAATTACTTATAATGGGTCTTATTTTTTCAAACATGTCCAATCATACCCTAACTCAAACATAGAATATATATAATGCCTAGCACTATGCAGAGTTAAGGACATTAAGGAACTTCTTCAAGAACTCAATAGGACTGTAGAAGACAATACTGGAAGTCAACTCAAGACAGCTGACACAAGTGGCATATAAAATATGGCTTATATCAGCTGATTCACTATTTCCACTGCTGCTTGAACTTGCTAGAGTATATGCATGAACTGGAATAGAGCATGGTAACAAGGTGAGACAATGAATAGGCATAGCAACTAAGTCAGCCAATGAGGACTGTTTTGGAAACTGAAACTAGCAGTAGCTTAGGCATGGCTCTATGTTAAGCTCTGCAATTCTGCAGCGATATTAAGTTGTCTATTGCAAATGAAACTACTTCTCTCCTCTGCTGAGTATAATGCTTGCTAGGGAAGTTACTTGCAACATGTTTCTGTCTGAGTTTGCTCCATGTTGGAGAAATCTACAACTGCTTTGTAAAATCTACTTACTGTGTTTATAAAGATGTTAAATGAAGCATCAGTCATCTGTGTTTATTTTTCTGGCACTGAATTAATGCTGCAAAACTCTGAATAGAACTCCTTCAGCCAGATAATCACAATGACTGGATCTGGATACAAGCTTAGTGACAGAACTGTCATCAGTCACCTTCTCTACATGGATGACATTAAGTTGTATACTAAGAGTGAACAAGACTTCACATTGCTGATATACCTGACATGGACCTACAGTAAGGACATTGAGATCATATAGTATTTGGACCTACAGTAAGGATATTTGCCAATGATATAGTATTTTTTCTAGAAGATCCAGAGGATATGGGAGTAAAATTAATGAAAGAAATAGAGGAATTTGGTGAGGTCGCAGGCCTTAAGATTAAGAAAAACAAAACAAAATTATTGACTAAAAATTTAAAAGATAAGCAAAAAAAAAAGAATTAGAAGGAAAATTGGGAATGCAAAGTATGAAAAAGGTAAACTATTTAGGCATTTGGTTAACAGCAAGATGCTCTTCAATTAAAAAAGATAACTATGACAATAAATTTATAAGAAATATAAAAAAACAGAGATTACTTTTTTTCATTTGTTATCTCTTGGGTTATTTGGACGTGTTTTGTGGTTAGACATTTAAATTGCCCGTAATATTCATTCACCCATAGTGATGCTGTATTTCACACGTTCCCAATTTATCATTTATTTGTTATATATTTGTCATAGCGTTATCCTTTTAACATTTAGAAAAGAGCATCTTGCTGTTTAACAAATGCCCTAAATAGTTTCTTTTTCATACTTTGCATCCCAATTTTCCTATTCTATCGTTGTCTGAAAAAAAAAAAAAAACGAATAAACATACATTGAATATAAAAAAAAATTGGAAACCGTTGGGAAATTCACGCTAATCACTACTGGGGGAGAAAATTACGGCAATTAAAAATGTCTATAATCCGCACAAAAAATCATAGTATCGTTTTTCAAACTATTACCTAATAAGATTCGGATAAAACTCGTTTTTAGAGAGAATTAGATCGAATAATAACGTATATAGTTTGTTTGGGATGGGGAAAAAAGCTAAGGATAAAAGAAATGCTACAGGACAAAAGTAGAAAGGGGTGGCTTTGGACTCCGAACTGGGAAATGTTTATTTAAGTCAGGCTTGCAAGCCTTATGGATGCGTTTTAAAGATTGAATCAACCTGGAAAATGAGAAGAGTATTTTTGATAGAGGTGCACAGGATTGGGCAGGAAGAGGGTGGCATAGTTTTTCATTAGGTGGAAAATGTAAACGCAGATGCATATTTATTCAGGAGACCTACATATTAGGAGATTCAATTAAATTTTGGACATGATAAAGATTTAACAAGAATATTAACTAAAATATACTGAAGTCGTCGGGTTGTACAATCTATAGAGAGCTAAATATAGGTCGCAAAGAATGCAAATGGAGTCTGGGGAAAAAAGAGGGTTACAAGGATCTATTAAACCCACAAGAAGATTAAGAAACGAGAACCAAGAATTACAGCAACAAAAATATAAAGATAGATTGGTGGCGCATACATTGCAAATCGCAGGCGAGATATCAGATCAGAAGACAAAGAATCAATTTGGTTTCTGTATGGAAGTATAGCATCAATTAGAAAAATTCTAACAAGAAATGAAAAGAAAAAAGTGATTTTCAGAGAACATATAACTTTCTACTAGATTTAAAATGGAAGAGGAGCGGTCCAAGAGAATGGTGGCATGGTCGAAAAATGTTGGCATTCAATATAGAGCCTGGAAAATTGGGAGAGAATGTGGGAATCAATTCAAACTAATTACATCCACAGCATACAAGGGAAAATCAATAAAAATGTTCTACAGATCGGCAACTGTCCTCTCGCTAGAATTGCAAAAAATGTTTCATTCAGACCCAAGATTGGTTGGGAATGTGAAAAGAAAAAGGCACTTATTTTCGTACCTGGTGGACATCCAGAAATTAAAAATATTTGGGAAATACAATTAGACAATGGATAGAAGAAATCACAAATCAGAAAACTGAATTTAATCCGGAAACTTTTTTATTAGGTATAACACCACAAAAATGCAATAAAACAAATAGATATATTATGTTACATATATTAACAGCTGCAAGGATTTCATACGCAGAACTCTGGAAGGAAAAAAGGGTTCCACTGGCATGGTTATTAAAAAAAATAATAGATTGTATAGAGATGGACAGGCTAATGATAAAAATAAAAGACAGAGAAGATTCAATTTATTACAGGGCCTGGGATGCCTAGGATGAGTGGTTTAGAAATAAAAAGAAAATAAAATGGCAATTAGGAAAAGAATGAGGGAATATGAAAATACGTAAATATACCATGGAGAAGATTAAGATGTAAGGATAAAAGATATTGATTTATAGTAAGTGTAAGATGCAGTGGTAAAGGAATAAGTAAACACATATACTGAAAAATGTGAGGAAATGCAAAAGATGTCTTGATGTTGATAACAATGTATAAAATTTTGTTTTATGTTTTTTAAAATTTAGAAACTTAATAAAATTTATTTTTTTAAAAAGTAAGGACATTGGGATGATATTTGGACTGGATGGTAATCAAGAGAGGGAAAGTAATTAAAATTGAAGGGGTGGAACCATGAGTGGGCCATACAGCAGACATATCGACCAGTTACAAGTACTTTGGTATTACACAGTCACATGAGAACCATGAAGAGGAGGCAAGTAAACAGTAATATCCAAATACCACCGAAGGTTAATGCAGGCCTTGAAAAGCCAGCTCAAGGGGAAGAACAAGTTCCACACCATCAACAAATATTCCTACCAGTCATCAGAAACTCTGCTAGTGTGGTGAGTTGGCCAAAGAAGAACATGGAAGTTGCCAATGTGAAGATCTGTGATGTGATCACAATGTACAAACATTTTCAGCTCAAGTCCAACACCCAGAGGCTGTACGCCCATCAAAAACAGAGCAGGTGGTGGGGTCTGGTGTACATCAAAGCCACTGTCCTGAACAAAATCTAAAGCATCCAGGGATGTATCAATGACATCCAAGAATGAGCTACGGAGAGAATGCCTCAGGCAGCAGCAGACATAGGCAGAAGATCAAGCAGAAGAAGTGCCATGGCAAAACAAGATCCCCTGTATCAAATATATCATCGGCAGATAGCTGAGATGGCTGATATTGAAATGATTCTTCACAGGTTGTCCAAATGTTGAAAAATGGGGGAGATGCCATTTCAGAGGAGTGCATTCCACAAACCTGGGAAAAAGTCCTTTTGACCATTCCTGAGAGATGGGTTTCTGACATTGGAGCATCTTCAAAAATGTTTTTCCTGTAGGTCTGAGAAGCTGGACATGTCCATAATGGGAGAGGAATACCATTAGTCAGGTCTTAAAGCCATTTGGGCTTTAAAGTCAGTGGCAGCACCTCATTTATTTACCACTATGAGCAACATACTTCACACTGATTCAGTAAAAAAACCCTCAGTAGTATCATTATGAGAGCTGCGGTGACACAGTGGTTAGAATGCAGCACTGCAGGCTACTTCTGATGACTGCCAACTGACTGCAAATTGGCAGATCGAATCCCACCAGGCTCAAGGTTGACTCAGCCTTCCATCCTTTCAAGGTGGATAAAATGAGGACCCAAATTGTTGGGGGCAATAGACTGACTCTGTAAACTGCTTAGAGAGGGCTGTAAAGCACTGTAAAGTGGCATCTAAGTCTGTTAAGTGCTATTGCTATTATGATCCCTCAAAGCAGTGGTCCCCAACCTTTTTTGTACTAGGGACCAGTTTCACGCAGAAACACTTTTTTGTGGACCGGCAAAATCAATTCTTCCCCAATAGTAAAGGGCTTCTTAACTTTAGCAATGTGGTCCGCTAAGTTAGGCGAGGGCGGAAGTGGTTGTCTTTGAAAATAAGACACCCGGAAGCAAAAACATATTTATATATATATATTTTAATCACAATTATTCATTCTTTGCGGCCTGGTACAAAATGATCCATGGACTGGTGTCGGTCTGTGGCCTCGTGGTTGGGGACCCCTGCCTCAAAGGATCATTAGGATGCTTACTAGGATTGCTTTAGTTTTATATTTTGTTTGAGCATTCTTTCAATGTTTGGCTTTTTAAAATTTACAGTTAACTCACTTTTATCCCATTTCTTTTCATGATCTGAAAATTTAAAATAAAGATGCATGTAGTTAGAATATTCACTATTTTTCTGTATATCAGTTACGTTCCAATACAGGTGTCTTTCAAACATTAAAACAATGAAGTTATTTTTTTAATTCCTCTTTTGATCTTTACTGAGAGATGCGACTCATTCTATTTCAATATCTTGTATAGTATAGTATAAATACTTTATTTATTTGGGAAAATGAGTAAAAAATCCATCCAAATCTTCTGTTATTTGTCTTTTCTTATATTATCTTTTATTTTGCCACTGGGATAATTTTTTTGTGGTTTAAAGTTGGAAGAAGGAAAGTATTAGGTTACTTAGAGATGTATCCTAACTGGTATTTCCATTGATGAAAGTGAATTTAAAGGCTATTTCAAATCCAGTTAAGTCATATTTATAAAAAAGCTAAATGCAAAGGTTTATCTAAGCATTGTCATTTAAGCAATAATCCAAGTCTTTTAGCATTTATCCCTCTCAAACAAAATATCAACCAAAGGTGAGAATTCATAAATGCATATGTTCCCCCAGAGAATCTAGAAAGATATAAAATTCTGATTACCATCCCCAAAACATAATTGAACACAGTATTTTGGAGAAGTGATATGCACTGAGACATATCAACTGTTTCAGTTAATTATACAGTGAAACTTTGATTTGGCAAACCTTGATGCAAGAGCCTTTGGTTGAAACAGGTGATGTAATAAACTATAAACAAACTACACATCTTTGTGAATATAATATAACTATTAAGACTTAACATCAGTTTATTCAACCGAATGTAGACAGAAAATTAGTGGAAGTACTTTGTGGAAATAAATGAACTGATTTTTCATTCTGTTTTTGACTGTTTTATAACAGAATGAAAGTGCCTTTGTGAAAGAAAAGGAGATCTCAGCTGAGCTTGCAAATGTCAAGGATGAAGTTGGTAAGTAGATGCTAAACAAGCAAGTTAAATATATTCTTTGCTGGTTACAGTTTTTTTTAAAGCAACAGGGTTCTTATTTCTTGTTCTGTGAGACTAGATGATCTGAATATATCAAGGCAGGTTTTTATAGTTGTCAGGGGACAATAATTTATTCTTAGTGGTTGCAAAGACAGATTCATAACCATGCAGAGCAGAACTTATCATGCATTATCTTTCGTGTTCTCAGATGATTACCTGGCTTTTTACCTTGCTTTTCAACCACATACTGCATACATAATATTTAAATAAATATAAAAATTCAGACTAAAGCATTCACCAGTTCTGTAGCATATTGACATAATTAGTCAGCAATCAATAACTAAAATCAATCTGCCTCACTAATGCAGTGGGAGCTGTAGCGAATATGATTATCCCACCCTCACTTTTTTAAATAGCAGGAACAACAATAGATACTTTGATTTGAAGTAGTTGTTGACATCTTTACTACCATTCAATTTAACATATTTAGCAGTCAAGCGGAATCCTGAGGTAAAAATGGTTGACGATAGAGCTAATTGCTGAGTCTGCTTCATAAGCTTACAAATAAGAGACAGAAAGCAGCAGAAGTATTATGGGCAACAGTGCTCATGTTAGCAGAGAAATAGCACCACTATTTTAATTTTCTGGGTGAGACAACTGTCATTGCGAGGCTAGAAGGAGAAAATAATTTTAAATCAAGCTTCAGGACTTAATAATTTTCACTGTGATAAAAAATGTAGGAGAAAAATACCCATATATAAAGCATTACAGTCTTTGCTGAATGTAATATCTTTGTAGCTGCCCTTATTCCTGATTTGCAATTATGATGCATAAACAGAAGTGTAGAACCCAGTCCTGTGCACCAATCTAAAAAAGATTCATACAGTTGGGAACAAATGCAAAGAAGATTTAAGACAAGGACAGTCATCAAGAGACTGGAAACTTGTTCTTGTGAAAATGACTAGGATATGTTGGCCAAGAGAAATGGCTATTGATAGCACTAAACTAGGCTCAATTAATCCCTCTTTGGACATATTATGCAAAAATCCAGTTCCCTGGAAAAGGCTCTAATGCTGGGAAAGCTGGAAGGAAAAAGAAGAAGAGAATGACCAGCAGTAAAGTGGATGGACCCATCTACTATGGTAATGAAAGCATCATTGAAAGACCTGAAAGATCAGATTAGGGATACATCATCATGGAGAAAATTTATCTGTGAAGTCATTTGGAGCTGAAAATGTCTTGATGACAACGTAATCAAGGGGAGTTATCAGAACTATGAAATACAGAGTATATTGGTTTTGGAGCTTGACTGATAGCAAATTCTAATTTATTCTCAGTCAAAGAAGCTTTCTGAATAACTTTGGGCCAGTCTCTTTCTCTTAGCCCAACCTATCTCACAGAGTTGTTATCGATAACAGTGCAAGGAAGAAGCCCTATGTATGCCATCTTCAGCTCCTGAATACAACAAACTATTGTCCCAGAGTATAGGCAGGAAATAATAAGGTACACGGAGGCAGCTTTTGGTGGAATGTTGGGATAAGTGATTATTTTAAAAAAAACATATATGGTAAGGACAATTTGGCAATGAGATCAGTATTTTTTTAAGTTTGGGAAAGCAATACTTGTTCATTTTTCTTACTCAAAATATGTTTGTCAGATACTTATTTCTGTCCTCAGACTGAATTTACAGTATGCAACATAATGTTTCACAGAAGTCATATATGTTGGAGCAGCCACTTTGAATTGATTCTTCTCTTTTAATTGTAGAACTGGTGATCATTTTGGGGACTTACAGACTGTGTAAGCATAAAGAGTTGTTTTTTGCAGCAACAAGGGCTTTTGTATTCTATATGAGATAGAATACAAGAACTAGACAAAGGCTTTAGATCACTCTCTACCAAGTGCAGAAACCCAAACTAAAGCATCTTTGGCAAATGCTTATTTAGCTTCTGACTGAACAAACCAGAGGTGGTATTCAGCAGGTTCTGACCAGTTCTGGAGAACTGATAGCAGAAATTTTGAGTAGTTCAGAAAACAGCAAATACCACCTCTGAATGGAGATTTTACAGTATCCTTCCCCTGCCACGTCCATCAAGGCATGCCCACAGAACCAGTCGTAAAAAAAATTTGAATCCCACCACTGGAACAAACACAGTGGAGATACATTCAACATCACCCTTGATAACTGTTTTCAAGGATTTGTCAACAAGAAAACTTTGGGGATCTAGAGATGTGAATGCTAAAACAAAATATTATCATGCATGCACATATCTTCTTGTTTCCTTTTGAATGCAGAATATAAAATACATAAATCAGTAAAATTTCTGAGGTTTTGTTTTGGCCAAAATCCATGAAAGAAATGGTTGCACCATTGCCATTCAGCTAATACTTCAACTTACAATGTTGGAAGCCTTGTAACCCAGAAATGCATTACATTATTGATCTTAACTATTGCCCTGTCCTATCTAGTACAGACATGAGTGATATAATTCTTTTGACATTTCACTTTTCTTCCCATTATAAACAACACTGCATTTGGATTGATCTTTGCCAGTAGGTCAGATGCTCAGGGAAATCACATCAGCTCAATGCTAAGAAAACATTTGAGGGCAAGTGCTGTGATTTAACTTTCAACCATCTGTCAGACCAGTAAATATCATTTTCCATGGAACTTACATGTAGCCTTTAGGTCACAGAGGAATTGGCCAAAGAAACAAAATTATATCTTGGCACTCCCCTTAGTAGGATGTACTCTGTGTTTTCTTATGGTGATAGCTGTACCTAGTCATAGGTGGGGTTTCCTGCAGTCGTTTTGGCATGAAGAGTAAATATGTGATTTAAAAGTTGTAGACTTGTTCTTGGCTGAGATTTTAACTCACCCTGTTACATAATCCTTTGAGTAATTGTTAGGCATTGGCCAACATATGTACACGTCCGTATATATGATCATGCACATAAAATTCAAACAAGTTTAAAAGCTTAATTTTTCTTTGCAACAATAACATCAAAGGGATACTGCAAAAAAGTTCTGATCAGTACAGATGTGTCTTAGAACCTGCAAGTATCTCAAAAAATTTTGCTGCCATCTCTAAAAGCCCAATATCAATATACCAGATATATAACATATAACTAAAAGTTATATAACTTTTATATAACTAAAAGTTTTTTGCAGACACTTATCCTTCTCATTCCTCCATATTTTTTTAACTTCAACCTGAATTTTGTAGTGCCAAAGTCTTCTAAGCAAAGTTCTGGTTCCTAACTACTGCCGTAGCAACTTTCTGTTTTTCCAAGTTGTTTTCTTTTTATATGCCAAGTTCCTGAAGTCTCCTTCCTGTGGATCAGAGGTGATATTCAGCAGGTTCTGACCAGTTCTGGAGAACTGGTCGTGGAAATTTGGAGTAGTTTGGGATACCACCTCTGACTGGCCACACCCCCATCTATTCTCTGCCTCTCGAGTCCCAGATGATTGGCTGGTTCTTCTTTTGTTGCCTGCATAGGAGAACAGAGCTGGAAAGCAGGTTAGTGGGGTGGGGAGTAAATGAGGATTTTACAGTATCCTTCCCCTGGAGTGGGATGGGAATGGAAATTTTACAGTATTCTTCCCCTGCCACGCTCGCCAAGCCACACCAGGCCCACAAAACCAGTAGTAAAAAAATTTGAATCCCATCATCGCCGTGGATGGATGGAAATTTTGGTCTGGTTAAGGAGTTGTTGGAAGAATTCGATACCTATTAATACTTTTACGAATTCAAGGACTAGCTAAGATGTCCCAATAGTTACTGTTGACTCTGATTTTCAAATATAAGATTTCTGTAAATGAAGCTATCCACTTGAGTGCCTTGAGTTATGCTAAGATTTGACAGAGCAATAGTTGCTGGCCACGGTTATATTTTAGTCAGTGATGGGATTCAAATTTTTTTACTACCGGTTCTGTGGGCATGCCTTGATGGACGTGGCAGGGGAAGGATACTGTAAAATCTCCAGTCAGAGATGGTATTTGTCGGTTCTCCGAACTACTCAAAATTTCCGCTACCGATTCTACAGAACTGATGAGAACCTACCATCTCTGATTTTAGTGCTGGAAGCTGGAAGTTGATGGGTTATCAAGAGGAAGGGAATAAAGTATACAGTAGGAAGGAAGGAAGGACATGTCTTTCTTTACAGCATTAAATTTTTCTTTGGAAATCTTATATATATCAAAGTTGATATAGAGCACAACTTTGTTATATTGCTTTTGATGTGAACCCACATTTTATGCTCTGCTTGCGTCTGTTTTATTAAACTTTTTTATTACAGAAAAGTCATAAAGAAATTGAATCTTGGCTTTTTTAACATTTTTCTCAGTTTGAAAATAAAGTGCATATGTGTAATGGTGTATAAACTGACAGTGTTTGTTATGGCAAATGCTGTTGCAGAGAACTAACACCAAGTTAGTAGTGTGTATATAATCTCACTATGTGGCTTCATCCCTATCATAAGTGTTGTATTTTATAAAACAGTGTCTCAAAATCTATATTTTTCTGCCTGCTTCTTATTTGGTTTTAGGTTAATATACACATTGCATGATTTCGCAGTTATTCTTCTTGTTTTGTCCGGAAAAACACGAGGTAGACCGGGTTCCAACAGTAAAGTCTTTATTGTTAGCCAGGATGTAGATTAGGAACATTGGCT
>BHFT01055636.1:0-23106 GCA_004320025.1 Laticauda laticaudata | reverse complement strand
ACTGTTTCCCTGGGTCTTTGCTCTTTTTCTTTTTCCATATCCTGAGTATGGTATTTACCCAGGTCTGCTATAAGCACATTGGTGGTGGGGTCTGTAACCTGATGCTGTGCTTGCAGAAAGACAATGATATCTTTTCTTAGTGTCTGTACATTGTGTTGGACGGTTATTAATTGTTCAAATATTGAGACAACAGTTTGCGTTATGAGAAGGCATTGTTTTGCCATAAACTCTGTTGTATTCTCCCACGGTAAGCTCTCCTCACTTTGAATTACTTTATTGTTAACCTTTTTAGTCTTTATTACAGTCTCCATATTAGCTGTAACTGGTTTAGTTGTTTGTGAAAAAAATCTGGCAGTCATTTTGCTCCTCCCCCACTAGATCGGGAAAGTCTAATATCTGCTGTTTTGTCAGATCTCTTTGCAGGTCCTGTTCTAACTTCTCAAGATTGTTGGAAATGGAGGGGTGTTAGGTTTACTTACAGATCTCTTGCCAGCAAAGTACTCCTCAGTTATTGATTGTTTTGCAGTCTTCACTGGTGGGAGAGATCCTGGGCTAGTGCCATGATGCTTCTTTTTGTTCCTTTTTTTCGTTTTTTTCTTTTATCTTCTCTGGAAAATATTATTTAAATAAAAAGGATCCATTGGGAGTAGTAAAAATTGATAAAATAAAATATAACCAAAAGGAGCTGCTGCAGCACACTCCAGCAGCCAGCTTCCCCCCCCAATATGTATTTTTCTAAAATTACATTTTATATTTTATTTCCTTATCTGATTCTGAATCTATAAAATAAATAGAACTAAAAATAACAGAATAGAACAGAATAGAATGAGAATAGAAATAGAATAGAATAGAATAGAACAGAATAGAACAGAACCCACAGAGTTGGAAGGTACTTTGGAGGTCTTCTAGTCCACTTTCTGCTCAGGCAGAAACCCTATACTTGTGGTGGCTTACCTTTTTTGGGCTCCTGTGCTAAAAATTGCACACACGCTTGCATGCTCACACTCACGTGCCAGCAACGAGAAGGCAATGTGCACCCCCATGCATCCTATGCATGCATGTGTAATCCCCAGCCATTCCTGCTGTCCCCTTACCTGCGCTGTGCTCTCATAATTGATTTTTGGCCAGTTTGAGGCCCTTTTTGGCCTCCCAGAGGCTTCAGTAAAGCTTCTGCAGGCTTTGCAGGCCTAAAACTAGTCCCGTTTCATCACTTCCAGTGGTTGGAGAAAAACAGGAAGTGATGAAACAGGGCTAGCTTTCGGTCTGCAAAGCCTGCAGAAGTCTTCCCCAGCCTCTGGGAGGCCAAAAAAGGCCTCAAACTGGACAAACATAAGCTGTGAGCGCAGGGGTGGGATTCAAATTTTTTAACAACCAGTTCTATGGGTGTGGCTTAGATGGTGGCATGGCTTGGTGGTCATTGTGACTGGGTGGACATGGCTGGTGGTCATGTTATTGGCTGAGTGTGGCCAATTCAATATCACTCACATTGAGGCACACCTCTCCTCGCCTGGCCTCTCTTGACTGTGGGATGCCTGAACAGTCAGTAGTGTGAAAATGATCATAAGTCACTTTTTTCAGTGCCATTGCAACTTTGAATGGTCACTCCACACAAGCAAAGTACCAGCAAAGGAAGGAAAAAAACTCCAGAGAGAATTCCTGGACAGGAAGTCTAGTCCTTCCAACAAGGGTTAATGGAGAGGCAGTTTCGCAAGCAACACCAGAATGTTTCCTTCCTGGCAGAATGTTTCCTTCCTGCCTTCCTTACAGAATTAGGCCAGTAATTTCTTCTAACAACTGGTTCTCTGAACTGCTTAAAATGTTAACAACCAGTTCTAGCGAATAGGTGCAAACTGGTAGAATCCCACCCTATCTGAGGCGCGTGCATGCCCAGTGAGATAAGTTTGCCTTCAGCTTGCGTGCTGATACAAATGTCTCTGCATGCCACCTGTGGCACACATATCATAGGTTTGCCATCACAGCCCACAACCATTTTAGACAAATGGTTGTCTAATCTCTTCTTAAAAACTTCCAGTATTGGAGAATTCACAACTTCTGGAGGCAAGTTGTTCCACTGGTTAATTGTTCTAACTGTCAGGATATTTTCTCTTAATTCTAAATTGCTTCTCTCTTTGTTAATTTTCCCTCTATTGCTTCTTGTCCTGCGCTCAGGTGCTTTGGAGAATAGCTTGACTCCCTCTTCCTTGTGGAAGATGTTGGAACACTGCTATCATGTTATCCCTAGTCGTTCTTTTCTTTTTCTTTCTTTTTTTTGCAACATTTCTTTATTTTTTGTAACAACAAAAATCAATGTGTGAACCATGTGGTTCTGAGTGTCTTACATTTGATACAAATATGATATTATTCCTCTTAATATAGCTGACAATTTTTCAGTTTTGATATTAATACATATAATTATTAAATTATCAATCTTAATTATCAATCTTAATTATTCAGTATTACAGTATGTTATTTTTATGTCAATCTCTATATTCTTAACTTCACTCCTTTTACTACCAATTATATATTAATAATCATATTTGTAGTGTTTACCTAATTATATAATTCTAATAGCATTTCACAAATGTATATTAAATTATTTATCATATAATTATATAATAATTATAGATTTATATATATAATTATTTTATATTTCTATTATCTATCCCCTTATTAATTTCTGAGTATGCCACTATTATATTTAAAAAAACACAATTCCCCTTTGTAGTCACATTTTAATACAAATACAATAATATTCATCATTTTTACATTTAACAGTTTATACAATTCTAATAATACCATTATATTTTTATTAAATTTTGCTTTTCATTGTCTTGTATAATACTTCACAATATGTTTCTTTTCTTTTTTCACCATCATCTCTTATTTGTATTAAAGCTTTGGTTTTTCGCTTCTTAGCTTGTCTCCCATATTCCTCTCTTATATTTCTGTTTCCACTTTTTGACATTTCCTCTTAAACATTTTTTTCTTCTCTATTATGTTCCATTGGCTTATTTCCAAGTTATCTACTCTCACCCCATCTTTCTCCCAAAGATTTCTCTTTGCAATTCCAATTTCTGTTTAATTTCCTTTATAGTAGCTTCCCTTGGTTTACATCAATCATTATTTTTATTTCCTTTTTATCTTTAGTTTCTCTTTCAGTTGGCTCCTCCTCTTCCTGGTCCTCCTGCTTTCTTCTTGTCATTTCTCAATTTCTAGCTCTGTGTCCATGTTTTTTATTTTATTCAAAATGTTCTCAAATCCTCTTGCCAGTGTATGTTTTATTTCCTGAAAATCCAATGCAATTTATTTACAAATTTCACTCATCTTTGTTCTTGTTTCTTTTATTTCTTCCCAGCCAATTGTACAACTGTCCTTTATCTAAGTCAAAGCCTCTTTTTAAACTAAAAAACTTATGTCCAATATCCAAGGTTCTTTATGTCCTGAAATTAATCAATCTTTTAAATGGTCCAAGGATGAAATCTTCATGCATTCCTCTACCAGTTAAGTCTTATGTTGTAGCTTTAAGGGATCTTTCAATAATAAAATTCTCACTTTTAATTGTCATAACACCAGGTCTTTTCCAAACTTTGGGGATCTGTTGTTTTTTCTTTTGACAGTAGGTGATGCTCTTAAATCTGTTTTCACTTAATTCCAATCTTTAAATCCAATTTTCTGTATTTTTCTGTACTTTTTATTCCAATAGCTAGAATGCAGCCACTTAATATATTTATGAGTCCACTTTTCTGAATATTCTTCTCAGGGTTATATTTTAAATTAAAAGGGATAGTTCTCACCAGTTCCTCACTGTCACTAACTTTGCTCCTGCATTCTTCTTAAGTTGAAGCTGTCTCAGGCTATGTGGTGGCCATTTTGGCCATTTCTTCTTCATGTCATGGCTTAGAGAGTAATAGCCTGGGGGCTCTACAGGAAAGTTGCATTCTCCCCTAGACCCTCACAAGGCACCTCTCCTTTCCTTCACCACCCCTCCAGGGTGGTTTTGGCTACACCCGGAGCCCACAAACACACAGAAAGCCAGCTCAGTTTCATTGCTACTGGTGTCATCGCAACGTCACTTCTGGTCTCCTAGTCATTCTTTTCATTAAACAAGACTAGGGCTGTCAAATTTGTCTTGTCACAGCATCATCATGTGACATATTGTGATTTTTCCCCCTTCACTAAATCAGGCATAGGTGTGGCCAGTGCATGACTTATCTGCCCCATGGGCCATGAATTTAACAGTCCTGAAATAGACATACTCAATTCCATCTGGTCCTGGTGATTTAAACTCATCTAGGATGGACAAGTGCTCTCTTACTATTTTCTTGTCTATTAAAACTTGTGTTTCTAATCTGTTTTTAATGGTATTTTGATAGGATGGGTTGTTTTTGTGTGTAAAAATGGATGCAAAAAAAGAGTTAAATAGTTTCTGCTTTCTCTCTGTTGCCTGTCCTCTTCTAGTCACTTTCTCCAATTAGTGAATCAATCATTTCCTTGACTTTTTTCTTGTTTTTTTACATGTTGAAATAAGCTTTTGTTGTTGTTATTTTTGACTTTTGTTGCAAGTCTTAGTTCATTTTGAGCTTTAGTTTTGTCACTTCATCTTTGCAGGCTCAGGCTATTTGCTGATATTCTGCCTTAGTTATGTGCCCATCTTTCCAGTTTTTATACTTGTCCTTTTGTCTTTTAATTTATAGGAGAGTTCTTTAAGCAGCCATGCTGGTTTGAAATATATGAGGTTTACTGATGTGAATTAATTAAACAGTAATGTGTTTGCAAATGAGCATAGGAATCATCTATTTTTCTTAACTAGGCTCAATTTTCCTGAAGTTCCTAAAGAGTTGAAGAGCTAGATGTGACTAAAATATCCTGGTTTGTAAAACCTTCTTAGAAGGAGTTAGCATAATATATTCTTTAACAGTGTGATCCTATTTTTGAATTATGCCCACTGTATTGGAATAGATTCATCTCCCAATTATGCCTGCCAAAGAACATAATGTTAAGCCAGAGAAACATTGCTATGGCCACAGAATAATCTGTATTTCCCCACATTCTGTCAGCTTTGACCTTTAAAATCTCACTTCCTAAAAATTTCAGAAAGAGAAAAGGAAATTGTGATTTATTAACTGAAGGCAGGAGAGGCATCAATGAATGTTTATAAGCAAATAGAAAATTTAACTGGACAAGACCAGTTAACCTAACTAGAAATTCTACATCTGATTTCTGGAAAATGTTTAATTATGAGATTATACATATTTGAAGGACCATTTTGCTTCAATAAAAGACTTGAGCAAAGTAGCTTTTGGTAGTGTCATTTCAAAGAATTGCAGAGCACAATGGCTGTAATTCATTTCTGTTTCAAAGCAAAATAGACAATGTAAAAATACTTGTTTTGAGTCAAAACTTTGACTATTCCAAAAGAACATGCTTTTCTGAATCATCACAACTCCACAAAGCAAAGCACCTTAGTGAAGCATATCAACCATGATTAACACAAGTCTAACAGAGCAATATTAAACATGTTATAGTTATTTTCCAAGTTAAATTGTCTGTTTCAATGACTGCCTGAGTGAAGGACTGACAGTCTCTAAAATCTGAAATACAAAGTTAAGCATAATATGCTTACTGTTTATGTATAATAGTTTACATATTTGAAATAAGAAAGATGCAGAAGTTTGGAGTTCCTTCTAGTTGATGAAAAGCTGTTTAAAAATCTGCTGTTAATTACCCTGCCTCTAAAGATGAAGGATTTACAGATTTACAGATTAACAAAGTTGGAAAGGACCTTGTAACTCATCTAGTCCAACCTCACTTATTACGCCTCGAGCTAGCCAATTAGGTGAAGAAAGTTATAACCTCTCTAAATGTCATTGTTCTGTCTACTTCTGCCTAGTTCTAACAAAGATGAGTCCAGAAAACAACTGCCTGAGAATCTGAAAATAAAATCACATTTACAAAGCAGGAAAAAGCTATAAAATAATCCCTAAGGGCTCCCACATTGGAATTTCATTTGTGAGTAAACATTACAAACTGTAGTTGGAAATTTAACAGGCTGTCAGACACAGTGCATCATCATCATCATCATCATCATCATTATTGTTGTTATTGTTATATTGTTGTTTTTTTGTTTTTGTTGCTGTGGTGGTGATGGTGGTGGTGGTCGTTGTTATGGTTATGGTTATGGTTATGGTTATGGTTATCATTGTCATTGTCATTGTCATTATCATTGTCATTGTCATTATCATTATCATTATCATTATCGTTATTGTTATTATTAATTGCACAGTCAGCCAGGTGTTCAGACTGGGTTTGGCATTTTTGTCTACCTATAGAGTTCTTACCAAGGACCTGGGATAGGCACATATAGATGTTTGATGGTGTTACAGATATCACCACAGGATGGAAGCTGTTCCAAATAAAGCTGCGTTCTGCAATTGACTGATGGCAAATTTGTCAATGCCTAAGGTGTTAAAATAGTGCTCCAGTTGTTTTGGGACTGCATTGAAAGCACCTATTACTATTGGTACTACCTTGCTTGCTTTGCCATAGTTGTTCTATTTCTATTTGTAGGTATTTATATTTTGTTAACTTCTCCTGTTCTTTCTCTTCTCTTCTGCTTTCTCCAGACGCTACCATATCCACTATCCAGACTTTTTTTGGTCTTTCTTATTGACAACTGCTAAGTTTGGGGTGTTATGTTAGGTGCCAGTCTGTCTGGATTTTGAAGTCCAAGCGCAATTTAACTTTTTCACTTGCTATGACTTTTTTTATTTTATGGTCCCACCCATTCTTGCTTACAAACAAACGATATTTCTTGCAGATCTTCCAATGCAACATTGTTGCTACTTTGTCATGCCGCTTGTCAGATCCGTGTATCTGTCATTTCTTCAATCGAAGAAGAAAAGGTGGGGGAGGCTGATAAAGAAATCCTTTCTTGATGTAACCTGAATATATTTGTACAACCCAGACATGATACAATGGAGGGAGAAAAGCCAGATGGCCAGAACCTATCACCTCCAAGAGGCACAGCCAGGAGATGAGAAGNAGGAGATGAGAAGATCATAAAAATTCCACAGTGAGATGTATCCAGGGAATCTCTGGAAAAAGTTCATTCTAAAAAGGGGGTGAGGGAAAATTAGGTATGTCCTGGGAAACTGTGAGAAAGATTGTTCCTACAGAAGGGGTGGGAAGGGAATTAACATATTGGCTTTTGTTTTCTAAATACACATTGAGATAAGGGGAGGGGTTTTAAACTACCTTATGTATCTCTGTATGCCTGAGGGACCTCAGATGCTGCTTTGAACTCCTACATGAATTGTCTCATGTCAATAAAGGATTCCTTTTGATATGTTTGGTTCTCAGAAATTCATTCTTGCTAATTGAATGGGAAAAAGTTCTGCAGCCTGACACCGCTGCTTGTATTCAGTTTGCATAATCTTCTTCCAGCAGCTTACCAGGTGATCCATTGTTTCTTCAGCTTCTTTGCATAGATGGAACTTACTGTCTGTTCCTGTCTTCTCAATTCTGCCTTTGTGTACATTTGTCCTTAAAGCTTGGACTCGTGCAGCCAGAATTAATCCCTCTGTTTCTTTCTTTAACTTTCCTGCTGTTGAAAGGCTGAAAGTACCTTTCTCTGAGGGTTCAAATTTTCCCGCTGGGAGAGCTCTGGTGCAAGGATATACAGACAATGCTTGAAAGCTGGATCTTTACTTTTCAGGAAGGCTAGACTGCATTCCTGGAGCTAGCTAGCTCTTTTGAATGATAAGTTCCCAATTTTATACCTTTTTCCCTCCCTTTGTGTATAAGGTTTTGACACTAACATCCTGTCAGTTTGTTTTTCTTTCTGCCAAAAGGCAACCATAAGAGGGTGCGAAAGGGGCAGCTTCCTGTATTACGGTTTTTTCCTCTGATCTTTTTTAGTTTTTTTTTATGGCTTTTTGTATCTTCTATTATAGTTCCTGCCTTCTTGGCTGGTTTGTATGTTGTGGCTTTTGTCTAGGGGCGTGTTTATTGAATTTCTTTTCCTATGCAAGCCTGTTCCATGCTGGCCTGATGTTCCCTTTCTAACACTGCTCTTAGCCATTGCCAGGTCTCATCATTATCTGATTTGCTTTCTATTTTTTTTTAAATATACTGGCCATGTAGTGCTTTTGTCTTCCCATGCCTCCATTCTGTTCTTCATTTGGTCTTCTTGTAGGCCCAGTTTAGTCTCTTACTGGTAATCAGACAAGCTTCTGAGCATATTAACTCAGTGCATCTTCTTCATTGTCCTTCAGATATTCTTCCAAAGCCCTTTTTTCTTCTTCAACTATCTGATGTACTGCAACATTCCACGCCCACCTATTTGCCTTAGCAGGTAGAGTCTGTCAATGTTGCTGTGAGGATGAATTCGTTGTCATTATTTTTCTGGTCTTCCTATCCATTGCTTTTAATTCTGTTTGAGTCCTGTTCACTATTCCAGCTGTGTATCTAATGACTGGTATTGCCCAGGTGTTCATTGCCTTGATGGTATTTCCTCCATTGAGTTTGGACTTTAAGATCTTTTTCACTCTATTCATGTATTCACCTCTAATTTTTTTCTTGACTTCAGTGTGCTTGATGTTGTCAACTTGAAAGATGCCCAAGTATTTATAGTAATCATCTTCATCCAGACTCCTTATGTTATTTTCATAGGGAATCTTGATTCCTTCAGTTTTCACAATTTTTCCTTGTTTGACAGTGAGTGTGGCACATTTGTCCAATCCAAACTCCATTGCAATGTTTTGACTATATATACAAACAGTGGTGAGCAGCGATTCTATTTCAGATGGTGTTTTTCCATATAGCTTCAGATAATCCATGGAAAGGAGGTAGGATAGTCTGGCAGATGTTTTTGATGTTTGATAGCCATGGCCTGAATTATTCAATTTTGTTGACAGAGGAAACAATACAATGACAAATAGAAGAGGTGATAGTGAATCTTCTTGAAATATTCCTCTCTTGATATTAACTTCTCCAAGTCTCTCATCATTTACCTGCAACTGTGTCTTCCATTGTGCCATCGTTCTTTGCACAAAGCTTCTTTTTTAAAAAATAAAATTTTACATCAGTTTTCCACATATTAAAAACATCTTTTTTTAGTGAACAGCATGATTCCAGGTTATCACATTTCCATACAAACATGACTATTTTATATCACATTTAATTTTATATCTTACCATAGCTTTACATATTTTATATTATTTTTATCAAATACTTTCCTCCAGCTTATTTGATATATTTTTTCAATTCTTTACTTAACCTATTTTCTTAAAATTTAAATAACTCTCATATCTTTATACTCATTATACTTTACACTTTTATCTGTCAAGTTTGCAGTTTCATCACATATTCTTATTTCATCATTCCAAAAATTCCATCTCAATTCAAACATTTCAAAAAAGATTTCCCCACAATTACCAATTCGTGTGCCACCTCTTTACCTTATATATCATTTAATTAATCCTCCTTTAAATTCCAATATTTCTTTAACTAAAAATTATAATAATAATCTTCTAACAACAACATTACAAATATACCTTTTAATTCAGATTCCACAAGTTCCCCCTTTAATTACATAAAAAATAATTATGATTTCAAAAAAAGAAAAAGAAATTAATCTATTCAATTCATCATAAAGACTGATATTATTCTCTTTACAAAAATCCTCATATTTCATTTCAGCTGTGGTCTATAAATTCATTAAACGTAGTTAATAAACTTATCATAATTTCCCTTTTTCACATCCCTTCCATTTAACTATATATATTATTTAATAAGAGACAAACAAACATTCCAATAAAAAAACAATATCAGTTCCAGTCTTTCATGTTAATAATCTATATTTCCCTATTTTCTCATTAATTTATTACTTCTAATACATTTATATTATACCTCCTTGCAGAGTCTCCTTTCTTAATTCTAAATTAACCATAATCTCTATGTGTTTTAAACAAACAGGTTCTTTTCATTTTTATTCAATTTCCATTTTTCTTTGTTTCCTGGTCCTATTTTTTATTGTCTCTTTTTCCCTTCATTCTTCCCCTTCTTTTCTTACTCCAATTTTTGTCCCCCTTCCTCTTTAAAACTTCCTTCTGCATTTCCCTTTTCTGCTGTTTCTTTTTACTTTGTTTGTTTTTCAAAATAAACCCCTTTTTAATTATCTCCTCAAACCTCCAATTTTTAATTCCCATTTCCCCCCGCCCTTTGCTTTAATTTTCATTGTTCCAAATGTTCATTAAAGATGGCCTCTTCTTTAATCAGATCCTCTTCTTCTGGCACTCCTTGTTGTTCTTTATCGCCATTTCTAAAAGTTGGAAAATTGTAGCTTTTCTTTCATGTTTCTAAGTTCCGTTTTTAATTCCAAGAACATTTCTGCCACTTTTAATCCACTTCTGTCCAGTAACTTAATTCAACCAGTGTCTATAAAATTTATTTCCAATGATCAGCTTGTATTAATTCCTCTTTAGGTTTACCAGATTCATCCATAGTTCAGTGTCCATAGATAAAAGTTTACACCAAAATTACCAAACAATCCCAAGATAGTTTCTTCCTGCTTTTTTCTTTGTTTTAATATTCAATATTCTGCTTTCATTTTCCAGAGTCTCAATTTTATTGTTTCAAAATTTCACTTACTTTGCATCAAGTGAAACTTTACAAGAACCAGGCTAAAAAAAAACAGAAGTAATTTTTTTTTACCATTAAATGGCACTCTCCGTTATGTCCAAATTCGACTCTTTTTTCCTTCTGCTTTTCCTTCTATTTGAGACTTTTTTGTTAAAGTTCAAAAGCCCAATAAGTCCAAATGTAAGTTGTTATTTTTTAGTTTCCCTTTGACACATTCAAATTCAGCTTAAGCTAAGCCTATTTAGTGTCAAAGTCATATTTTTATCCAATTTAAACTTATAGTTTCTTCTGGCTTTCTAGCTTCAAAGCCACTTGCAGTTTTCAAAAAAAGATTTTTGTCTTCCTTTTCTTTGTCCACTGCTTTAATTGTCTTTCTGACACATTTCTTAAGTTTTAAATCCTGGGGTAACTTATATTTAAATGTTGCACCAAGTTAGCCCGGTTTCCATGGTTCTTTCTCTTCTTTCTGCTCCAGCACACTCTTGTCCCGGTTAGCTCTTCCACTTCGGGGTGGTCATATTCGACCACCACTACAGCCATCTTCGGAGAGGAGTAAAATGCCAAGCCAGAGAGAGGAGATGCGGCTCCCCTCGACCCAGTTGGCAGTCTCCTATATCTTCACCACCCCTCAAGGGTGGTTATGGCCCCAGATGGAGATGATCAAGGCCCTCCAATGGGAGAGCACAGATTGAAGCTGCAGATGATTGTGGTCTCCAGTCCATCTTCAAGGAAGTCCAACTGGAAGTCCCCCAATCTTTGCACAAAACTTCTGATGTTTCTACTGACTCCTTTATTTTTAGGCGCTTGATTATCCAGTCCTGTGGCAGAGATTCAAATGCCTTTTTGCAGACAATCCATGCTACATTCAGGTTGATCTTCCTTCTCTTGCAGTTTTCCAAAATCATTTTGTCAATTAGGAGTTGATCTTTTGTTCCTCTGCTATTGGGGAGATTTCCTTTCTGTTCAGGTGGAAAAAGATTGTTTTCAACTAGATGCTGTTGATCTGCAGCAGCTACCACACCAGTTAACAATTTGAAAGTTGTTGGTAAGCAGGTAATTGACCTGTAGTTGCTGGTGCTGCCCCTTTTGCTGGATCTTTCATTATCAGACAGGTTTTTCCAGAAGTTGGCCACTCTTCAATTTCATCTCCTTGTATCATGTTGTTAAACTATTTGGCAATGAGTGGGAATAAATCAATTAGATGTTTCAACCAAAAAAACATGCAGTTCATCTTTACCTGGTGCTGACCAATTCTTGATCTTATTTGCTCTTTTCTCTACTATTTCTGTTGTTATTACTAGTTCTTTCATTTCAACTCCTTTTTTATTCTTATTCATCTCTTTTAACCAAGTTGCATCATTGTTGTATTTCTTTGGGTTATCCCATATCTGTGCCCAGAACTGCACTGTTTCTTCTTTGTCAGGTAATGACTAATTCAATGCAGTTTTTCAATCTAATCTTCCATTTTTGTGGTGCACTGTTTAATTTTTTTTCTTCTCTGTTGATTTTGCATCCTGGATATTCAGTTATAATTGCAGCTGTGCTGTACATTAGTTGGTTTGTTTCATGCAGTGAGTTGGTGATTGTGCTTGATATTGTAGTATTTGCATCATTTAATGCTTGTGCTAGCTGTTTCTTTGGAACAAGCTTCAACGCAGGCAGCCTTATTTTGATGTTTTTGTGCTGTTCTAGATGCTCCGTTATTCTTTGCTTCAGTTCTTTTACTTCTTTCGCTACAGGGTTTTGTTCTTCCTGTGGCAAAAGAGTGGGTGTCTGATTTCTAAATGAAAACAATTGTATATCTCTGTTGGATTCTTCTATTAACAACTTTCCCTGGTTTGCCTCTACAATCTGAATTACTTCTGGCAAGACTTTGATTTCTTTGCCCTGGGTGAACCTTTGCAGTTCTTCCAATTCTGCTTCAGTGAATACTTTATTTTGTATTATAAATAGATATTGATTTGCTGGCCTCTGTTCTGTTATTTCTGATTCTGGATGTTGTTCTTTCCAGAACTGATGCAGTCTTTTCAAATATCCTTTTCTTGTTTGGGCTTGCTCTGTAATAACAGATAATTATTTCTTTTTTTCAATCAATGTATATTTGTGACAGTTAAGCACCTTTTCTTCCAGTAGTTCTGCAATTGCTGGCCCTGTTTGTTCAGCCAACAGTCCTGAGTCCTGAGTCCTGTAGACCATTTTTCACCAGATATCCAGGGACTCCAACATCTAGCATGGACCTTGTTAATCCAGGAAACATCCGAGCCAGTATGGCTTTCTGAAATGTACCATATTTTTAATGGGAAATATATCTCACCATATTTTTTATGGGAAAGATACTCTTTGTCTGACTCCTCTGATGAGACCTGTCCAGTATGGTTGAACCTCTGGCATATGTCTCATCTTCCTCAGAGCATACGAGCCCCACAACCTATTATTATTATTATTAGCATTAGCATTATTAGCATTATTTTTAGCATTAATTTTAAAATGTTTTTAAAAACATTTTTAAATGTTCAGTTGACTGAGTTTCATGTTTAATGAATAAAAGTTTATAATAATGCTAAAAATGCTAACAACAACAACAACAATAATAATTTCTGCTGCTTAACAGAAGACTGCTGAAGTGGCAGCAGAAAATACTTCAATAACATCTGGAGCCACTGAACAGCCTGAATTTGAAGAAAATGCAGATATTTTGCAAGAACAGGAATAGTAAGAGCCTGAAGTCATCATTTAAATACCAGGAGTACCAATGCCTGGCAGCAAGAACTGAAGGCCAAAATCTTGGCACATGCTGCATCAAATGCAGAAAGAAGAAGGCTTCCAACATTGAAGACTGTGCCTAGAAAACATTTAGCACCATTGATGATGGGTTTGAATTATGCATTTGCAGCAGTTCAGATAACATCAATTGAACAAATAAATCAGCTTGCCTATAGTACAGCAGTCATAGTAACAGACGAACTGGGGATTCAACAGCCACAGTCCCCGAGAAAATCAACTGGGAAAACCACAGTGGAGTTAAAAATCAAGAGCCTGCAAGCAACTGCAAGCAACTGCAAGCAACTTGAAGAATTTGCAGGAGAAAAAGTTGAAGAACAGCAAGTTCAAGAATCATCTGATCAAAAAATATGGGCTCAGCACAAGAAAAATTAACGAAGCATTGGAAATTGTGAAGCAGAAGATAACAGCAACAGCAAGAGAAATTGAAAGATACAAAGCCAGAGAGCCAGAGTCATCCAGTACAAACAAAATCAATTGTTCCAATCAGACCAAAGACAGTTCTATCAGAGTCTGAATCAGAAGTTGAATATGAAAATTGAAAAACCTGAGAAAACGGCAACTACTCAGTTTTGGAAAGACCTGTGGGAGACTGAGAAATGTTACAATAGAAATGCTGGGTGGATCAGAGACTTTGAGAAGAAATTCTCCAAAAACAAAATGGACCAACTGGAAATAACTACTGAAATATAAAGCAGCAGAGTGAAAAAAGTCAAGAACTGGACATCGCCTGGCAACAATCAACTGCATGGCTTTTGGCTCAAATACCTGACCAGCCTGCACCAAAAAATGGTGGAACAATTAAATGAAATACTGCAGATAGGAAACATCAGTGAATGGTTAACAGCTGGGAAAATCTACTTGATACAGAAAGATCCAGCAAAAGGGGCAACACCTGCAAATTACAGGCCAATAACTTGTCTGCCAACTATGTTCAAGCTGCTGACTGGCATCATAGCTGACAGGATCCAGGATTACCCAGAAGCAAATAACATCTTTCCATTAGAGCAGAAAGGAAACAAATGAAGAAGCAGAGGCACAAAAGATCAGCTCCTGATTGACAAAATGATTCTCGAGAATTGCAAAAGCTGAAAAACAAATCTGTGTACTACTTGGATTGACTACAAGAAAGCATTTGATTCACTACCACACAGCTGAATCATCAAGTGCCTGGGTGTCATCGGAATATGCAAATGCATTGGCACTTTCATTGCAAATGTGATGAAACACTGGAAAACAGAACTGTTCATTGGAAGTGAAAACTACGGACTGGTCAATATCAAAAGAGGGATTTTCCAGCATGATTCTTTGTCACCTCTGCTGTTCATTATCACCATGACCCCCCGCCCATCACAATTTTATAGAAAACTAATCTGAGTTATCAAACTGCTAAAAATTCACAGAAAATCTCTCACCTGCTGTACATGGATGACTTGAAGTTATATGGAAAATTGAAAATCAAAATCCAGTCACTGACCAATACAATTCGAATTTTCAGCACTGACATCAGCATGGAGTTCGGCCTGGACAAATGTGCCACAGTGGCACTGAAGAAAGGAAAAATTGTACAAAGTGATGGAATCGAAATGCCCAATGGACAAACTATCAAGTGCCACCAACCTAAAGCCCACAAATATCTGAGGATACTGCAGCTGGACAATGTCAAGCATGGGCAAATGAAAAAAAGGGGTCAGAAAAATTCTAAAAAGTCAACTGAATAGTGGTAACACCATCAAAGCTATAAAATCTGGGCTATACCTGTCATCAGATATACTGCTGGGATTGCAAACTGGACACAGGCAGAGCTGGACAGCCTGGATAGGAAAACAAGAAAACTGATGACCATACACTATGCACTGCACCCGCATAGTGACATTGACAGGCTATATTTGCCCAAAATCAGGGGATAGAGGACTTTTGCAAGTGAAGCAGACAGTCAAAGAAGAAAAGCATGCTCTATCATGTAATCATATGAAAGATAATGTTGAACCAGCTTTGGTTCAATAGGAACAATAGGAAGCTGCTCAAAATGCAGCAAACCAAGAATCAATACAGGAAAACAATGATGCAAACTCGGGCTGACAGTTGGTGTAACAAAGCACTGCATAGACAGTTCCTTGAAAAGATCCAAGGAAAAGTAGATAAGGAAAAGACCTAGTTATGGCTGACCAATGGAACACTGAAGNCAGAATAGAAAAATTAGCTGATGACCCCAAATGCAAACTCTGCAAAGAAGTGGATGAAACCATCGATCACATACTGAGCTGTTGCAAGACAATCGCTCAGACTGACTACAAACAATGTCACAACACAGTCGCTCAGATGAACTACTGGAACTTGTGTCACAACTACCATCTGCCTGTAATAAAGAACTGGTGGGATCATAAGCCTGAAAAAGTGGTCGAAAATGAGCATGCAAAACTACTCTGGGACTTTCAAATACAGACTGACAAAGTTTTGGAACACAATACCCTGGATATCACAATTGTGGAGAAGAAAAAAATATGGATCGTTGACATTGCCATACCTGGTGACAGCAGAATCGACAAGAAACAACTTGCAAAAATCACTGGATATCAGGACTTGAAAATCGAACTGCAGAGACTCTGGCATAAACTGGTGGTTCCAGTGGTTCCAGGATTTTGGAGAATTTGGATTGTACAGACTGTTATCTGGAAGTGGAAGAGTGAAAGAGACAAGCTTCATACACTAACTGTGAGGCTTGGATTTGTTGAAGAAACAGAAAGGTGAAGAAACTGATAGGCTGAGAGCTGGTAGAGTAGAATGGTTGGGAAGTGGCAGTTGGAAGGTGAGACAATGGAGCAGAGGAAGTGAGCAATTTTATGATTGTGTGGCTTCCCTGATCTCCCCCTGGACTCCCCTGACTGAAGCTAAACCCTGAGAACCCAAGAGTCAGCAGCTGCAGCTCTGAATTTATGGTGTGGGTCATCTGATGGAGGCAGATAGTGTTTAGTACCAGTCTCATGTTCTGCCCCCTTGCACTCACCTCATTTTCCTGATCAACAGATCTGTGATGGGCCTGGTCTTAGACTGCTGCTTTTAAATTAGACTGCTGCTTTTAAATCAAGGATCAAATTAGCTTGTGAAAGCTTCCCAGGAGGTGACAGGTGAGTGGACTCTGGTGGTGATTAATGCTTCTCTACAGAAAAGGACACTACCCCAACACTTTAAGGAGGCTGTGGTCTGCCCTCTTCTTAAGAAGCCATTGCTGGACTCCACCCAGTTGGATAATTTCCAACCTGTCTCCAATCTTCCCTTTTGGGGGAAGGTTGTTGAGAAGGTGGTCACACAGCAGCTCCAGAAGTTTCTGGATGAAACGGATTATCTCGACCCCTACCAGTCAGGATTCAGGCCTGGATTCGGGATAGAAATGGCACTGGTTGCACTCTTGCATGATCTCTGGTGAGAGTGAGATGGGGGTAAGTGCATCCATCCTTGCTCTACTTGATCTCTCAGTGGCTTTTGACACCATTCGCCATGGGGTTCTTCTGGGGCAGCTTCGGGGGATGGGAGTGGAAGGCCTTGTGTTGTCCTGGTTCATTTCCTTCCTCAGCAGCCAGTCTCAGTCAGTGTTGATAGGAGGGGAGAGATCCAGCCATCGCCCACTGCTTTATGGGGTTCCACAGGGCTCAGTAATCTCTCCACTCCTGTTCAACATTTATGTGAAGCCGCTGGGTGAGATCATCTGTCACGATGGACTGAGGTATCATCAATATGCTGATGATACTCAGGTGTATGTCTTGGCCCATGGTGAATTAAGTGTTGCTGTGTCCTCCCTCTTGCAGTGCCTGGAGGCTGTCAGGGGCTGGATGGGGAGCAATGGGTTAAACTAAACACTTGCAAGACTGGGTGGCTCTTGGTTTGGGGTTCATTGGCTCAGGGAGAATTGCCATCTTCGATCTTGGATGGGGTGGCACTACTCCAAACAGGCCCTGTGTGTAATGAGTAAGGATTTTCCTGGATTCACAACTCCTGCTCAAGGAGCAGGTGGTGGTCGTGGCCAGGATGGCCTTTGTGCAACTGTGGGTTGTTTACCATTCACGCCCTTTCCTGGACCAACAGTCCCTATGCATGCCACAGTCATTTCCAATCTTGATTTTTGCAACACGCTCTACATGGGGCTGCCTTTAAAAACATCCAGATGCTCCATTTGGTGCAAAATGCAGCGGCCCACATGGTTTTGTGCAGATCCCAGTGTGCACATGGTTCACCTCTCCTGGGAAAGCTACATTGGGTGCTGATTTGCTTCTGGCTGCAATTCAAAGCCCTGGTTGTCACCTTTAAAGCCCTTCATGGCTTGGGATCAGGTTATCTGAGGGAACACCTCTTGCTGGTCACATCTACCTGATGCATTAAAGTGAAGAGGCAGGGAATACTGTGGATCCCGTCCCTGAAGGAGATACACCTGGTGGGACCCAGAAGAAGGGCCTTCTCCATGGTGGCTCCCTCTCTCTGGAACTTCATTTCCCCAGATATTAAAATGGCCCCTCTCTAATACTCTTCTGAAAGGCACTGAAGACCTAGTTCTGCTAGCAGGCCTGGGGAACCCAGAGTGGAATGGACCCCATCAAATGGCTCATGTGATCTGCTGTTGTCAGGGTGGGGGGTGGGTTGGTGATTTCTTATTTATTTTTTTCCAGATTTTGTTCTGTTGTACTTTATTAATTTATTTGATTATTTTTGATAGTTTTTATTGCTTTTTATTTTAAATATGGTTTTACATTCTGTAAGCCATCTCGAGTAACCATGAGCGAATAGGCGGCAATATAAATTCAATAAATAAATAAATATTGGAAGCAGATAACATCTTGAATGGAAAAGTCAGAAAGTCAACACAAAAAGGGAGGGAGGTTCTGAAAAATATTAAAATCAAAATTGAATGCTGGAAACATAATTAAAGCCATTAATACATGGGCAGTTCCAGTGATACGCTATCCAGCTGGACTGTGGCTGAACTGGAAAACTTGGACTGGAAAACATGTAAACTATTAAATGTCACAAAGTGACATTGACAGATTGTACCTGCCAAGAAGAAAAAGGGGTAGAGGGCTATTGCAAATCCATTAAACTGTAGGAGAAAAACGAAGTTTGAATGATTATGTGAACCAAAGTACAGAAAAACTGCTGCAGGCTATGAAAACAGAAAACATTATTAAAAACAAAGGCAGAATGTAAGGAAAAACAGCTGAATGACAGATTAAATGGAGAGAAAACCAAAGCTTTGCATGGACAGCACTTGAAAAACATTGAAGGAAAATGTGATCATAACTTGACAGGGGCATGGCTTAAGATGGGAATATTCAAGAAAGAAATGGAAGGTTTAATACTTGCTGCTCAAGAACAAACACTACAAACTAATGCCATGAAAGTGAAGATACAAAAATCCACTGCCGACAATCCAAGCTGCCGACTTTGCAATGACAAAGTCAAAAATGTTTCACATTTAATATGTGAGTGCAGCAAAATTGCACAAACTGACTACAAAGCTAGACACAATCAAGTTGCTAAATTAATCATTGTGTAAAAAATATGCCCTACCTCTATCCGAAAAGTCATGTGAACATAAAGTGGAAAAAGTTATCAAAAATGAGAACGTTGAAAATCCTGTGGGACTTTCGAACCCAGGCAGATCATCATTTGGTACACAACATGCCAGATATCATAGTTGTCAAAAGCGAAGCATACAATTTGTTGATATCGCTGTTCCAGGAGACGCCAGAGTCAAAGAAAAAGAACTGGCAAAAATCACAAAATATTGCGACCTGGCCATTGAAACTACATGGTTATGGATGAAACATGTGACAGTGATACCCATTGTCATCGGGGCACTTGGTACCATGTCCAAGAATTTTTCAAAATATATCAAAGAGTTGCAGCTTCCTGGTGTAGTGTCAGAGAAGCTGTGAAAGACTGCACTACTCAGAACAGCATACATTTTAAGAAGATACTTGGTTAATATCTAGGATGCTGGCAGCAACCCGTGTCAACCATCAGAGCCAGTCCATGATATTTGATGGTTCACATGTAGACTGAGTGAAACCAGGCTTAATAGCAATAACCGTGTAAGAGATTTTGGAGTCTTAGTGGACAATCAGCTAAATAAGCGAGGAGTGTGCAGTGGCAGCCAAAAAAGCCAATGAAATCCTAAACAGAGGGATATAATCAAGATTAAGTGAGGTACAGTACTAATACCACTCTATAAAGCCTTAGTAAGACCACAACTGGAGTACTGCATCCAGTTTTATTCACCACATTATAAAAATATGTTGAGACTCTAGAAAAGGTGCAGAGAAGAGCAACCAAGATGAACAGGGGACTGGAGACTAAAATATATGAAGAATGGTTACAGGAACATGGCACAGCTAATCTAGTGAAGAGAAGGATCAGGGGAGACATGATAGCAGTGTTCCAATATTTGAGGAACTGCCACAGAGAGCAAGGGGTCAAGCTATTTTTTAAAGCACCTGTAGGTCATCCAAGGAATAATGGATGGTAACTGAACAAGGAGAGATTTAACCTGGAAATAAGGAAAAATTTTCCAACAGTGAGAACAATCAACCAATGGAACAGCTTGCCTTCAGAAGTTGTGGGAGCTTCACCACTTGAGATTTTCAAGAAGAGATTGGACTGCCATTTTTCAGAAATGACGTAGGGTCTCTTGCTTGGGTGGGGGCTTGGACTAGATGACCTACAAGGCCCCTTTCAATTCTGTTAATCTGTTAATATCCTAATGTCAAGCCTGAATTTAGTTTGGTGGTAGAATCGTATGAATTCAGTTTGACACCCTTGAGAAATGGAGGGAGGAGAACTGAGGTGGATGAAGCTCCAGCCAAAGCAACATAGCTGGGTGATGAGTCAGTTGCATTCCAACTGCTGCTCGGCCAGAGGAAGGAGGAGTGAAATTGCCAGGAAGCTATTTCATCTCCTGGTTGGACAATGTGACATATTGTTTTGGAAAAATGAGAAAATTTTAGCTATATTGACATGGAAGCTCGGGAAACTTTCAGTACTGGCTTCCACCAGTTCATGCCAAGATGTGTAATTAAATAAAATAGTTATTTAAGGAATTGCAATGCTTCTGAGTTCATTTTAGGATGATTGCATTACTTGGAACCTGATACTAAGCCACATTTCAGGGTCCTGAGCCCCAGCCACTCTCTGGATCCCCCAAGGGGATGGAAGACTCAGGCAAGATTAACGAATGGAGGGGGAAGGTAGCTGGCCAGCTGAATCATCCTGGGGATTGGCGGGAACTTTGCTGGAGACATGGTGGGAGGAACAGAGGGACATCACCCGCAAGGGTAGAAGTGCTCTGGGTGAGTTGGATCACCTGAATCCACCTTTCCCACAGCTCATGATGGCCACATGAGGAGTTTCCTGAATGGCCTTGGTGAGATGGAGCATGATAGCCAAAGCCCACAGCCAAACCCAACATGGGAGAAAGCTGCTTTCCTGACCATCAACAGACCTGATTGGCAGGGCTAGCACAGATTGACACTTCCTGGGGTTGGCTGGGGATATGCCCCTTGGATCCTCGTCCCCTGCTTGCCGCAGCCACCAGAGCCATTTTATTCTTACCTGGTGCTGGCTGCTTCACAGCTGATCAGAGCCCCACCCTCCTGGACCCAAGCAGGCTGGTGGATTCCCATTGGTCAGAAGAATTCCCAGAACCAATTACCAATATCCAGAGGAGCCGATGAAGACCAAGGTGAGGCACAGGGAGAAAGGGATGGTGCTTGACAGTGAGGGTGGAGTTCTAGCCCTATTGGAGGACTTTGACATGGAATAGCTGACCACCCCACTGTGGAGCCAGGCCCAGCTTCCAGAGCAATGCAGAGCCCTGGTCAGACCCAAGGGAGTTTCCGGAGCCCTCAGCAACCAGTCACTGGGTGAGTCAAGTCCTGGGGAAAAGAGGACTGTCGTGTACCTACGTGTTTGGTGCAGAAGCGACTAGGGCCCCTGTCTATGATGCGGCCTCTAGGGCAGAAGTATCTCAATATGCCTGATGAGGAAACCATGAGGTGGCTGAACCTACTACCAATGGCCCCACACAAGGACCAAGTATTGTGATCCAACAAAAGGGAAGGAGACCCTGCCTGGGAGACAAGAGAGGGGAGGATTTGCCCTGCAAGCTGTAGAAGTAGTTGCCTCCTCTGCTCCTGAGGAAGATAAAACCCCACTGACATATGACAGTGATGATGAAGGCAAAGATGATGAGTGAACCCATTCCCTTCTTTGCTGTGCCAATAAGGATAATAGTTCCAAAGACTGGAGGCCAGGGGAAAGTAAAAGCCATTATTGATACGGGTTGTACCCGCTGCCTGATCAGCCTGGCCACTGTCCTAAAACTGGGTATCTGAACAAAGAAGATGACCCAACCCATACATTTTGAACAGGTTGATGGGTCACTGATTGAGGCGCCCCCAGCTTCACTTCTTACAGAGGCCGTAAAAATGGAGATGAGTGATCATAGAGAGAGACTCTGCTTCATCATGACACCAAAGATGGAAGTGCCGGTCATCCTGGAGTTGGCATGGTTGGACAAGTGGACTCCATCCATCACATGGCAGGATGGGTACCACATGCTCAAGATAGCAGTGGGGTCTAACCCTCCTCATTCAACCACTGGGGGGCTACTCAACCCCAGTCCTATGAAGCCTGGAATGAGAGCGCCATGATGGTATTGCGACCGGTCCCTGGTGACCCACAAACCCCAAGGGAGTACCGGGACCTAGAAGAGCCATTCAGTGAGGATGAAGCCAGCATGTTGCCACCACATCACCCTACTGACTGCGCCATCAAAATTGTGCCAGAAACTAACCTAGCCAAACCAAAGATGTACTCCATGACCCCAAGGGAGATGAAGGAGCTGAGAAAATACATCGATGAGAACCTGGCTCACAGATTCATCCAACCCACAAAATCCAAAGTAGCCACCTCAGTCCTCTTCAAAGAGAAGGATGGGTCAATATGAGTCTGTGAGTAGTCTTTAGGGGAATCAACACCGTATGCATGCACAACACCTCATACCTCTCCCTCATGAAGGACCTGTTGACCCATCTGGCCAAGGAGAAGGTGTTCACCAAACTGGACTTATGAGAGGTGTACTACAGAGTGTGGATTAAGGAAGGGGATGAGTGGAAAACAGCATTCAACTGCCCCCTCAGTAGCTTCCAGTTCAGAATAATGCCTTTTGGGTTGCAAGGGGCTCCTACCATCTTCATGCAACTCATAAACGAGGTGCTGCATGAACACCTATACAAGGGGGTCATTATTTACATAGATGACATTCTCATCTTCTCTGAGACCCTAGAAGAACACGTGAAGTTAGTGCAGAAGTTAAAGAAACTCCTAGCAGTCAAGCTATATGCAAAACTGTCAAAATGCAAATTCCAGAAGACCCAACTAGACTACCTGGGCTACCATGTGTCTAACGAGGGGATAGAAATGGAGAAAGTAAAGATGGTTCAGGACTGGCAGGCCCCATGTAAATGCCGGCAGTTGTAGAGTTTCCTAGGATTTGCAAACTTCTTTTAAAAAAAATATAATTTTATTGAGCATATTTCATCATTTTATATCACTTTTACAATCTTTGCAGTGCTCCAGCATCAATAATACGTATGTATGTATGTATGTATGTATGTATGTATGTATGTATGTATG
>BHFT01055631.1:0-22399 GCA_004320025.1 Laticauda laticaudata | reverse complement strand
GATAGATAGATAGATAGATAGATAGATAGATAGATAGATAGATAGATAGATAGATAGATATGGACAGATAGATAGATAGATAGATAGATAGATAGATAGATAGATAGATAGTGATATATAGATATATGAAATGATAGATGGAATGATTAGATATAGGATGGATTGATAAATAGATAAATGGATGGATAGATAAATAGATAGATATAAACTGATAGACAGACAGATATAGATGGTTTGGTTGCTCCATCACTGAAGGCTTTTGAGAGAAAAAAGTAGAGACTATTCATCCAGGATGATATAAGGGTTCCTGGCTTGATCCGGGGATGGGGTTGGACTAGAAGACCTCCAAGGTCCTTTCCAGCTCTAGGGATTCTATGATTTTATGATGCTGTGCCTGGAGAAAGAAAGAGACAATCGCAAAATGGCCCCATGTCCAAACAGCAGAGCCAATGTAACTGAGCCAACAAAGAAAGAGAAAGAGACAGAGTTGAGAATTAAAACAGTACATGCACAAAAACAAAATACTCCAAGGTGAACTGAAAAACCCAACTGAGAAGGTGCCTCTTTGTGTGTTGTGGTTGTGGTTGAACAGCCAGGCGGAAAGCCGAGCGCACGTCCAACTCCCAGTAACCTACTTTTAATCAGGGCAGATGGATTTCCGCCAGACTTTTCTCTCCAAAACACATGGGCCCTTTTTAATTTGTCCGTCTGCCTTTGTCTTCTCATTCCTTGGCCGGGGCTGTTCTCAAGGATCAGAAACTCACACCGGTTGGTGTCCCAAACCTGTTGCAATTTCACACCAGCCTTTCTCCTTCACTGGCCACTGGCTGATCTTACTGGCTGCTGTTGGTGGAGCAAAGTTGGGAAGGGAGGGACAGCAAGGTCATTGTTATTGTTATTATTATTATTATTATTATTATTATTATTATTATTATTGTTGTTGTTGTTGTTGTTGTTGTTGTTGTTGTTGTTGTTGTTGTTGTTATTCTTTGTGCTTCGGCCTTCTCCAAATGCTAAAAGAAATGGAGTCTGGCTTCCCAGCATGCATCTGGCTTGAGAGTGCGGGCTGATGGGTAAAATGGGTTGGGTCAGCTTCAAACAATATACTTGGTATTTGTCCCTCCGGCCACTAGATTGGGGTAGAGAGCAAATAGATAAAGATCGTATGTTGGGGCATGTTTGTCCCTCCGGCCACTAGATGAGGCCAGAGAGCAACAGCAGTCTATAAAAGTTATGAGCTGGGGCACAGCAGTTATGTAGGTTGGTGTCCCAGTCAGCCAGATGTTCGGACTGGATTTGGCCCACCTGTCAAGCCCTTCCCAAGGACCCCGGAGGAGAGGATATTGGTGTCTGATGGGTGTTATGGCAGGATGTCAGCAGTTCCAAGCAAAGCTGCCTTTTGCCATTGACTTATGAGGATTTAGTCAATGCTGAAAGTTTGTCACACAGCCAGCCAGATGTTCAGACTGGATTGAGCCCTTTTGCCCACCTGTCAATCCCTTCCCAAGGACCTGGGAGAGGCTGATGGGTTGTTTGACGGTGTTACAAATATTGTTGCAGGATGTCAGCTCTTCTGAGTCAAGCTGCCTATTGCAATTGACCAATGGTGAATTTGTCAATGCCAATGGTGCTCAAGGGTTGTTCCAGAGGTTTCGGAATTGCACCGGAGATGTCTGTTATTATTAATATTGTGGTTGGTTGCACAGTCAGCTGGATGTTCACACTGGATTAGGCATTTTTGTCTATCTATTGAGTGTTTCCCAAAGACCTGGGATAGACAGATCTGGATGTATCATTGCGTTACAAATACCATTGCAGGATGTCAGTTGTTCCAACAAAGCTGCCTTTTGCAATTGACTGATTGTGAATTTGTCAATTCCGATGGTGTTCAAAGGGTGCTCCAGATGTTTCAGGGTTTGTGCCCAAAGCATCTGTGACTATTGGCACCATTTGCTTTTTTATTAATTATAACCAATGAAATTTCTACCCTGCCCATCTCACCTACGTGACTCTGGGGGATTTATAACAATACAACAAACACACGTAAATACATGAATAAATGCATCGCTTTAAAATGGGATTAAAAGCCCGGGGTTGGACTAGAAGACCTCCAAAGGTCCCTTCCAACTTGACAATCTCTTAAAAACCAAGTTAAAACTTACAAGTATAAATAAGTCAGATCCAAATTCAAAAGCTAGGAGGTAAACAGGGGTCTGTACAAATTCCCCATTTAAGCAAAGATGGGGGTTCCAAATTGATGAAAGAAAATTGTAAGTAAACATTCCCATGATGGATTAAAAGTGGAATGACAAGCTTAATTTTAAAACACGGCACTCAAATTGAGCCAAGGTAACCCGTCCAATTGGAAGCCATCCCTTTTTGCAAACCACTATTTTGTCGGGATAAAATGTTCATCCAGAGTGGATGTTGGGCCCCTGCAGTTCTGGAGCCACATGCGGCTCTTTTCGCCCCCTGCTGTGGCTCCCTGTTGGGTGATCCACCACTATCTGGCACCACCCCTCACCCTCCCCTCTCAGTCACTGCTCACCTGGCCTGAGAAGGTAAAACAGATATGAGAGGAGGGAGAGAGAGAGGGAGACTCATTTGCAGGAGTGGGATTCTACCAGTTTGGACCGGTTCTATAGAACTGGTTGTTATGATTCTGTGCAGTTCCAGAAAATCGTGCCCCTAGCTGGCCCCGCCCCTCTCCGCCCATCCTGCCCAGTCACTCCTTAAGGTATTTCTTCCCCCCGCTCCCAATGATCAGCTGTTCCGACGATCAGCTGTTCCGACGATCAGCTGTTCTGACGATCAGCTGTGTGGGATCCCACTCGCTGTCTTACTGCTTCGCCCAAGAGGCTTCCCTGAGGCCCAGGTGGCCCAAAAACAGCGGGGGGTGCTGCAAAAAAAGAAGAAGCCATGCCCACCCAGTCACATGGCCATGCCCACCTAGCCACACCCACAGAACCGGTTGTTAAAAACTTTGAATCCCATCCCTGCCTATTTCCCACAGAAAACACCGGGAGCCACAAAACCTGGGTAGGCGTGGCATGGCGGCTAGGTTATGTGATTGGGTGGGCATGGCCAACTCAACATCACACCCACCCAATCACATGACTCAGCCACCATGCCATGCCTACCCAGGTTTTGAGGCTCCTGGTATTTTCTTTTCTGTGGGAAACAGGTCCAAATGTCTCTTTTGAGCGGTTTCTAGGTTGCAGACCCCCTGATCCAGAGGAAAGATAATCGGGGTGGGACTCGGATAGTTGGGCGGGTGGGTGGGTTAGTTCCATCTCTTGAATAGAGGTAGTTCTTACATTATGACCCCCATTGATTCCCCACTGCTAAATGACACAGTTGTTACATGACCATTTTGCCTCATTTTACAAACTGTTTTACCACTGTTGTTAAGTGAATCGCCGCCATTGTTAAATTAGTGAGACCATTGTTAAGTGGATCCGGCTTTCCCCATTGACTGTGCTTGTCTGAAGGTCGCAAACAACCATGTGACGAGCTTAACCCCTGCTGTGATTCGTTTAACAACAGCAGTAAGAAAAGCTATTGTTAGGATTCTAGCAATTGCCCTAATTAAATCGTGATTCTTGAGCCAAACTTCAAGAAACTTCCAAGGATTCATTAGAGGTGCCATCCTGGCCCTGCTCTGTATGAAGCCCACTCTGGCCTATGTCAATTCACAGTCCCCTGTGACCCTGTTTCCCCCCTCCACTCTGGGTGTGTCATAAATCAGATTCTCCAATTGAGCACCTTCGTGGGCTGGGTGTCATCATCCACATTCTCCAATTGAATATATTTGTGGGTAAAAGCTCTGGTAATTTAGTTGCAATCTTTTAAAGATAAGAGTTGGAATGTACTTTTGCTTTCAATTGCTCTTCTAGATTTCCTTCCTCCCCGCCTTTTTTAATGGCAACTATTAAAACAGGCATTGGAATGTTTTATGAGTTGACATTCGGCTCCTCTCACTTTTTGAAGGAATGGAAAGTACACTCTGTTCATATTTTCTTCGAAGACTGATGAGAGGACTGAAGCTTCTGCCGCACAAAAATCTAATTGGAGAGCATGATTGATGACTCTTGGCTACGGATGTGTTTCGTTGGATGATACACCCAGACGGGTGGGGGGTGGGGGGAAAGCAGGATCAAGGGTGACAGTGAATTATATATCAAAGAGTTGGCTACGCCCAGGTTAATGCCGGATGTAGAATGTTAACTTCTAATAAATCCTTTTTAGTTGACTCAAGGCTCATGATTTAACTGGAGTAACTGCCGGAAACCTGATAGTGACCTGTACAAAGCAAAAACAAATTGAGTGCAGATATAGAATTTAGGGTTGCAACACCCCCCCAGGCTTGGTTGGATTTTCTGCATAGAATCTTGCTATGCCTCTGATAATGGGTAGCCCTTGGCTGTCAACTCATAAAACTCATAAAAGTACCTGGCTTAGCGACAGAAATGTTGGGCTCCCTTGAGGGGGTCATAACTCCGGGACTTCAAAGAATTCTCTGCCTTTGGGCCATTTGCTATTGAGTCCCTATTTTCGGTCTCTTTTTAATTTCTTTCATTTCATCTTCCCACAAATAATTTTTTAAATATTTTTCCTCTTTCATTTTTTCCCTTTTCACTTTTTTAACCACCATCATCTACCCCACCCCACCCTCCCGCAAATAAATAAATCAATAAATTATAATTTGTGCTGCATTCAGAATCTCTTCACACACACCTCTTCTCTCCATTTTACAATTCAATCAGGCTTTTGCAATTGCGCATTCATTGCTTCACCATCTGTAGATATGAATAGACGGGCCTAAATTGGGCCTTTGAAAGAAAGAAAGCAAGAAAGGAAAAATACATCCTCATCCTCCTCCTCCTCCTCCTCCTCCTCCTCCTCCTCCTCCTTCTTCTTCTTCCGGGCTGATATTCCCCAAATAATCCCGTTTTCATTCATTTGGGGGATCCTCTGAATGGCCCAATCACAGTTTCCTCTTCAGGGCGCTCGTCTCATTCATTCATGCCACCGAACCCAAGGTGTTTTTTTTCGTGCGCCGTTGCATCCATGCACAATATCGCACCGTTTTCCCCAATGCTTCTTATTTGGGTCTCCCATTATCAGCATTCGCACAACTGTGATACGAGGCTGTCACCCCGTTGTAAGAAAATAGAAATTCCTATTTCTTGCTCTTATTACTGTCATTAATCATTTATTTTCTTCTGACAGTCTGTTTGGCACGCAGACAAAGAAATAAAATAAAAAATAAACCCAGTTCCCCTACTTTGATGGACAAACCTCACCTGCGTAGCTCTTCTTCTCCACAGAGGCAGGGAAGCTTCCTTACAGAATTGCAAAAATTATAGAATATCAAGAGGCGGGAGGGACCCCGCAGAGGTCTTCTAGTCCAACCCCCTGCTCAAGCAGGAAGATGATTTCTATTGGAAGTCCTCAACTTGTGACCGTTTAGTCTCCCATTAATCGGCGCTTCGCACACGTGTGATAGGCAGACTGTCGCCCGTCCGGGAGAGCCTTCTCTTTTGTGCGTGTCGTAACGAGGACACGGACTCACACTTTGTGACATCGGGCTCTTTGTTCACAAAGTGAGCCGCCTTTTTGGGCTCCTCCGGGTGCCGATTCTGCAACACCCTTCTGCCCCTTCGAGTGTGAACGCCGTTCGAATTTATCCCAACCCTCCCTTGGTCACAATCAGACAACAGATAATCAGATAATCAGAGGTGGAAGGGACCTTATAGGTCATCTAGTCCACCCCCCCGCCCAATCACACAGCTCTACTTCTTCTGCCGGCATGCTCTGTAAGTAGGGCATCCTCTACTTCCGACCAAAATCGAGACTGGCATTTCCATCGTTAATGGAGACGGTTGTTATAAGTGAATTTTGAGCCCCCCGTTTTACGGTCTTTCTTGCCCCCGTCGTTCGGTGAATCTCTGCTGCCCAAAATTGGAAGTCAAAACAAATCCCAAATGATGATGCTATGACAGGTAAGATTTTTCAAGGCGCTGGATTGGATTTAATTGACACTAGAATTAAAAGAACGAGACGAATCTGAATATTTTAAAGTATGGAATTTTTTACACNGATTTTTCAAGGCGCTGGATTGGATTTAATTGACACTAGAATTAAAAGAACGAGACGAATCTGAATATTTTAAAGTATGGAATTTTTTACACATGGAGGGACAAGAAAGGAAGTCCTAGAAAATGAAAATTAGAATTTAGGTGTAATTGAAATATGGTAAAAAAAATAAGATCTAATAATGATGCAAAGATCAAGTGTAGATATGTAGCTTTATGAATATATATATATAAATGCTTAGATTGTCTATCGATTCTTCTTTAGCATAAAATGCAAAGACTGAAATGGATGTCAAAGAGAGTCCACCACACTGTTTAATGTTTATTTTCAATATTTTTAAGAGTGAATCCCTGCAGTTGCTAAGTTAAAAACACGGCTGCTAAGTGTATCAGCCTCTTGACTTTGCGCATCAGAAGGTCGCAAAAGGGGATCGGGTGTCCTTGGGAACACAGCAATGGTCGTAAGTACAAGTCAGTTGTGTCTGAATGTTGATCACATGACCATGGGGGAGGCTGCAATGGTTGTAAGTGTGAAAAACAGTCCTAAGTCACTTTTTTCAGTGCTGTTAGAACTGCAAACACTCACTAAATGAACTGTCATCTCTTGAGAATTGCATGCCCATTGCCAAGCATCCAAATTTTGATCATGTGACTACGGGGACGCTGAAATGGTCGTTAAGTGTGAAGGCTTAGTTGTAAGCCACCAATGGCCTGTTTCTCAGTGCCGTTGACGCTTCGGACAGTTGCTAAGTAAGCCACTGTAAATTGAGGACATTGGTTCTTCCTGCCCATTTCTCCGTTTTTGTGCTGCAGGGGACTCGATCCATGTTTGAGGGCAGCCCTGTCTCGTTTTATGAACCCCGCTTTGGCCATTAAGGGCACCGATACTCCTGCCATGTCTCAGCGGTGCAGCTGATACAAGTCCTCCTCCTCCTCCTTGAATGAGCCCATAATCCCTTGCATTGGGGTGGGGTTTGGCCAACTGAATGGAGCTGAGTGTTTTTTACTGGCCGGATGCCCTTCCTGTTGCCAATGCAGAGTTTTATTCAGTGGATACATTCTCATCGTGCCCAGAGAGAGAGAAATATCTGCCTGTAGCGAGGATCTTTTTCCAGACTGCAAGCATTTTGTTTAAATGTCATTCTGCTATTTTCAGCCCATTTCTCTCATCTGTCGAGAGCGTTCTGAAATTTTTATTTCTGTCTGTGGGGTCCTCGCTCTCCTCCCCCTCTCCCCAGTCCCTCCCCCCACCAGCATTCCTCCTACCCTTTGGAGGCATGTAACTGCTCTCCTCGACTAATGCCCAAAATTGCAATAGGCATTTCCATAGCTAAGCAAGGCGGACGTTATGAGAATCACACCCAATCACGCAACCACAATTTGTTTGGTTTTTTGGGGCCACGGTAGTTCAGCAGATCGCTGCTGTTTGTTAAGTGAATCAAGCAGACATTAAGCAAATCTGGCTTCCTCTATTCATTTTGCTTGGGAGAGTTGCAAATAATAACCATAATGATTAATAATGATTAATTCAACTAAATACATGCCTATTCTAATCACATGAGCTTGGGGTATGTGCTGCAATGGTTGTAAGTTTGATGACTGGTCGGAAGTGTGAGGGGCTGTCATAAGTCACTTTTTTTTAAAGCCGTTGTAATTTTGAATAGTTGGAAATGGTGATTATCCTGGAATCCCAGGAGGGTATAACCATTGTAAATACATGGGGATTGCCAAGCAACCAAATTTTGATCATATGACTGTGGGGATGCTGTCTGTGATGGTCGTAAGTGCGAGTCTAAGAGTGAAGCTTGTGGGACCCACTCCGAACCCCTCCTCTGATGAACATCACATAGCCCTGTTTTTTGTGCCAAGGAATTCTGGGAGTTGAAGCTTGATTTGTTTTCTTGGTTTCCTTCCTGGTTAGCTGAGCTCAGATTGGAAATGTTTATATATATATATATATGTGTGTGTGTGTGTGTGTGTGTGTGTGTGTGTGTATGTATGTATATGTATATGTATATGATGTATATGTATATTTGTTTTTTTAAGTTTTTGCAGGTACTTACATGTATGGTATTCAGCTTTGTTCGGGTATTTTCCCACGTCATTATAGTTGTGCTTTTAAAGTTGTAGCAACGTTTTGGCAGAATCTCATCTGCCATCATCAGGCTTTTGTATTGCGTTCATCTGACAAACATATATACATACATACATACATACATACATACATACATACATACATATACTTATACACACACACACACACACACACACATATGTTTTCTTAAGCTTTTGCGTATATTTATATGTATGGTATTCAGCTTTGTTCGTGTATTTTCCCACGTCATTATAGTTGTGCTTTTAAAGTTTTAAATCTGCCTAGTGATGGCAGATGAGATTCTGCCAAAACGTTGCTACAACTTATTTTTCCAGAGTGGGTATATATATATATCTTCTGCCTTCCTTCTTTTTATAAATAACTCAAGGGACACACATGCAAAAGATTTTTTTTCCCCTTCTGTTATTTTCCTCACAACAACAACCCTGTGAGGTGGTCTGGACTGGGCTAATAAAGAGAGAGAGGATGGCTCAAAGTCACCCAGCTGGGTTTCATGTCTCAGGTGGGACTAGAACTCACAACCTCCTGGTGATTGGCCAAAAACACTCAGCTGGGTTAAATAATGCATAAGCTGGGACTAGAACTCACAGTCTCCTAGTGATTGGCCCCCAGTCACCCAGCCGGCTTTTGTAATTAAATCAGGACTAGAACTCACCACCTCCTGGTTTTTTAGCCCAGCAATTTGACCTCTAGACCAAACTGGCTTTGTGATCCTGACTTAGAAGGAACATTTATTAACCTTAAACCTGACTGCTGAACTTCCCGTTGGTTTTTCTTACCAAGGATTAAAACGACGATTTCTAGGATCTTAGAAATAACATCAACAGCTATTTGTCAATATCGAGGCTTGCTACATTTTTTACACTGTGTTGAAAATCAGAGACAGGCTCTGAATGCCAATTCATGCAGAACATAACCCAAACCGGAGGGGATATTTAGTTGGCAAAAATGTGCTTTTATTTTACTTATATTGAAACTGTGGTTTAGTCAAGCCAATTTTCTTGCAACCATAACGAATGACATAAACGAACGCCATGCTAGGTAGGCAGAAGGTGCTGTGCTGAAATTTGGCTACACCACGTAGTGTGTGGAACCCATCCAGATTTTGCTTTACTGAACATTGGTGGGAAAGAGAGGAGGCAGAGAAGAGCAATTTAAGACGATCAGGGGACTGGAAGACAAACCATGAACAATGGTGCCCTATCCAACCACATGAAATTAAAGGTGGAAAAAAGCAAAGCTTTATACCTGGGCAGAAAAAAACCCAAAGGTACAAATTAGGTGAAACCTGGCTAACTGTGAGAGGGATTTTGGAGTACTGGTGGATGATTATTAAAGATGAGCTAGCCGTGTGCAGCAGCAGCAGCCAAAAAAGTGAATACGATCCTTGGTTGTATTAATACATGAAGAATGGTTGCAGGAATTGAGTAGTTTAATGAAAAGGAGGACTAGATGTGACATGATAGCATCTTCTAATGCAATCCTAAGTTGCATTAAAAGAGGGATACAATGGAGATCAAGGGAGGTACTAACACCACTCTATAAAGCCTTAGTAAGGCCACACCTAGAGTCCTGCATCCAGTTTGGGTCACCAGACTATAAAAAAGAGGTTGAGACTCTAGAAAAAGGGCAGAGAAGAGCAACCAGGATGATGAGGGGCCTGGAGGCTAAAACATATGATGGATGGTTGCAGGAACTGGGCCTGGCTGGTCTTGGGAAGAGAAGGACCAGGGGAGACAGGAGAGCATCTTCCAATAGTTGAGGGAGGGGCTGCCCCAGAGAGGTGGAAGGGGGTCAAGCTATTTTCCAAAGCACCTGAAGGACAAGGAACAATGGATGGAAACTGAACAAGGAGAGATTTAACTTAGAAATAAGGAGAAACTTTCTGACAGTGAGAACAATCCACCAATGGAACAGAAGTTGCCTTCAGAAGTTATGGGAGCACCATCACTTGTGACCTTCAAGAAGAGAGTGGACTACCATTTATCTTTTGCTTGGGCAGGGGGTTGGACTAGATGACCTACAAGGTCCCTTTTAACTCTGATTATCTGAGTTCTAGTATTGAGGGGCTGCCCCAAACAAGAGGCAGTCAAGCTATTCTCCAAAGCCCCTGAAGGCAGGACAAGAAGCAACATATGGACACTAACCAAGGAGAGAAGCAACCTGGAACTAAGGAGAAACTTCCTAAGAGTGAGGACAATTAGCCAGTGGAACTGCTTGCCACCAGAAATTGTGGGTGCTCCTTCAATGGAGGTTATAAAGAAGCGACTAGACAGCCAGACTGGAATGGTACATAGGATCTGTTGCTTGAACCTGCCATAAATATGAGCCAGTGACTAAGCTTCTGAATTTTGATCACGTGCGCATGGGGCAAGAAAAGTGATATAACAGGACAAAACTCACTTAACAAACAGAACTTAGCAACAGAACCTTTGAGCTCAATTGTCGTAAGTCAAGAACTACCTGTACCTGCCCAGTGTGTTTAGCCCAGGCTGTGACTAATAGGGTTGGGGAATTCTTCGCTGGTGCTTGGAATTCATGTAACTTTAACATTTTCGGTGCTGCTCTTCCCAAAACATTTCTCCAGCAAAGCAAACTATTTTTTTTTTAAAGTCATGATTTAACATATTAAAGAAAGAACAGCTGCTGAAAATGTGCAGCCTGAAGACAATAAACAATAGAGTAGTAAAATAACAAGCCCCACCTGTAGTAGAATTTTAAAAGCCCACTGCAGATTTAAGGGGAGGCGTGTCCCTCTTTCCATGAAAAATAGGTTTAAAAAGGAAAGAAGGAAGAAAAAAAGAAAGAAAGAAAGAGAGGGGGGAGGAAGGAAGGAAGATTGGAAGAGGAAAGAAGCAAGGGAGGGGAAGGAGGGAGATTTAAAGAGGGAGAGGGGAAGGAAAGAGAAGGAAGGAAGACTGTAAGAGGAAGAAAGGAAGAAAAGGAGGAAAGGAGGTGGGAGGGAAGAGGAGAAAGTGGGAAGGAATGAAGGGATAGAAGGAAGGGGAGGAGGAGGGTGGGAAAGAAGTGAAGGAGGGAGAAGGAAGATTGAAAAAAGTAAGGGAGAGGAAGAAAGAGAAGGGAGGAAGGTTGAAAGGAAGGAAGGGAGGGAGGAAGGGAAGGGAAAGAAGGCGGGAGACTGAAAGAGGGAGAGAGGGAGGAAGATTGAAAGAGGAAGGAAGAAGGGAAGGAAGGTGGGAGAGTGAAAGGGAGGGAGGGAAGAAAGGAAGGAAGGAAGGAAGGAAGGAAGGGGTGGAGGGTCAACTTATTTTCCAAAGCAACCGAAGGCAGGAGAAGAAGCAATGAGTGGAAACTCATCAAGGAGTAGAAGCAACCTGGAATTAAGGAGGAATTTCTTGGCAGTGAGAACAAATAACCAGTGGAACTGCTTGCCACCAGACATTGCAGATGCTCCATCATTGCAGGCTTTTAAGGAAAGACTGTCTGAAATGGTGTAGGATCTTCTGCTTGACCAGGGGGTTGGACTAGAAGACCTCCAGGGTCCCTTCCAACTCTGCTATTCTGTTATTTTGCTCCAGGAGACCTACCCAGCTTTGGTTTCTCAGCCTGGTCTACTTGGCTGGGCTTATCTCGTCCATCTTCTCCTCTTCTCCTTTCCAGCCCTGGACAATCCGTAGGGCTGGCAGAGGGGCAGAGGCCCCGGGTGGATTGTGTTGGCAAGCCTGGGCGAGAGTCTTGGAAAGGAACTCCCGGCTGCGTGCCAGCCCTGGTAGCGAAAGAAAACAAATTATTCAGCTTCCGGTGACGTGGGCCTTTTGATGTGGGAGGTCTCCTGGGGATCGTCCACCTGGAAAACAATGGCCTTTGGAGCAGGCCAGCCTCACTCCCACCCCTGACATAGCCGTGGGGAGCGCATGGATTTCCGCCACTGGGAGAGACAAGGACGGCTCTGCTCGGAGCCACATCTGGGGAATCACTTATAATCACGCAGGGCAGGTTCTTAGTTGTCATCCCGGCTAGATGGCATCGAAAGGCCCCTTTGCTGACCAGCGACTTCAGTCACCAAATGAAGGGGTTTGCTTGGAAAGAGCTGTCAGAAAAACAATTTGGGGTTCCAACTCGAGCCGTGGTTGTGCAAAAATATATAAATCAGACTGAAATCCAGAGGAAAGGAGAAATATTTACCAATTTCCAAAAGCGAAAGAGGTTTGCCTTTAGGGGCAACAGCAGAGAAACGGGGTACACTGTTTTCTAGTTTTATAGGGGAGTTTGTTCTGGATGTGGCATACGTGTTGATTCTAAGGCAAGGGTGGGATTCAACCGGTTTGCACCGACCGGTTCACCCGAACCGGTTGTCAAATTGCTGGCTGGCTCTGCCCGTTCCTGCCCCTCCCCTTCTAGGAGTCTCCCCCCCTCAGCCCATTTTTGCTCCCGGGAGGCTGCATGGAGGCCTACTAAGCCCAAAATGGGGTACGGGGGTGCAGCATGATCCCCACAGCCTGTTTTTGCTCCCAGGAGGCTGCGGGGAGGCCTACTAGGCCCAAAACAGAGTGCAGGGAGTTACGGCATCTCCCCCCCCCGCAGACCGTTTTTGCTCCCCAGGTGAGTGCTACCTGTCAACCCCCCCTGGCCACGCCCACCATGGCCATATGTTGGTTCTAAGGCAGTGGTAGGATTCGACCGGTTTGCATCAGTTTGGCCAAACCGGTTGTCAAATTGCTGGCTGGCCCTGTCCCTCCCTGCCCCGTCTCTTCCAGGAGTCACCCCTGGCCCGTTTTTGCTCCCAGGAGGCTGCAGGAAAGCCTGCTAGGCCCAAAACGGGGTGCAGGCGGTTGTGGCACAAACGGTTGTGACCCGTTTTTGCTCCCAGGGCTGTGCAAGAGGCCGAGTGCTGCCTGTCACTATGGATGGCTACAGCCACCCAGCCGGTCATTAGGTCAGAGAACCGGTGGTTCAATTATTTGAATCCCACCCCTGGCATAGAGGGCATCTCCATGGAACAACGGAGGCGTTTTGGGGGGGGGGTCCTCATTCTACGCCTTTCCAAGTCCCCCACTCATCACCCGTCGACAGATGGCCTTGTTCTCCTCTCAGGGAGTGTGTGTTGTGCAAACGTTTGTGGGTGTGTGGGTGTGCGTGCTCGCTGCTGCCTATGGAAGAGGCTGTCAACGAGTTGCTGGATTCGTTTGCATAGAAAAAGCTGGAAGAGAGGAAAGGAAAAGTTTCTGGAGAGCAAACTGTAAAAATGCTTGTTTCTCAACCGTGCCCATCCAAGGATGGGTGGACTTCAACTCCCAGGACCCCCCAGCCAGCGGGCACAGAATCCGGCACCCACAACACAGGTCCTTGGTCCAGAAACCTAGTTCTGGTCCCGTTGGAGGAGGACAAAAAAAGGCTGTCCAATCTTTCCTTAAAAAGCTCCAGTGATGGAGCAGCCACAACTTCTGGTGGCAAGCAGTTCCACTGGTTAATTGTCCTCACTGTCGGGAAATTCCTCCTTAATTCCAAGTTGCTTCTCTCCTTGGTTAGTTTCCATCCGTTGCTTCTTGTCCTGCCTTCTGGGGCTTTGGAGAATAAGGTGACCCCCTCTTCTTTGGGGCAGCCCCTCAGATAACAGATAATCAGAGTTGGAAGGGACCTAATAGGTCATCTAATCGAACCCACCGCCCAAGCAGGAGACCCTACACCGTTTCTTTTTTTTTTTATAAAAAGTTTTTATTTTTTAAGACAAACATATACAAACAAAACATAAAAACACAAAACCATCTTCCATTTCATATACATACAATGTGTCAGTTGGTTACAGATCTTTTGTGCTATCCTTTTGTAGTCATTACTCCTAGTTTATATCCATTTTCAAATTGTCAAACTAACATATGCTTATATATTTATCAATTATTAATCATCCCTGACTAAACTATTTATTCCATAATTTTATATGAGATATTCCAAATTTTGCTTTAAAATTTATATTATACGTTCATCCAATGATTATATATGTCTATGTTATATTTTATATCAATCTATTAAACTTCTATTACAAAATTATCTAGTCTATTACATTACGATGTCTTTTTGTCCAACCATTGATAAAACAAATCCCATATCATATAAAATTGTTTATCTTCTTGTTCTCTAATTTCAAATGTCAATTTACTCATTTCAGCACAACCCATAATTTTCTTAATAACTTCCTCCTGCATAGGTATTTTGTTGACCCTACACCGTTTCTGACAGAGGGCAGTCCAGTCTCTTCTTGAAAGTCTCAAGTGACCAAATATTGGAAGACTGCTATCATGTCCCCCCCTTAGTCCTTCTTTTCATTAGATTAGTCATACCCAACACCAGAATACCAGAAGGGACTATGGGGGTCCTCTATTCCGACCCCATGCTCAAGCAGGAGACGCTATAGCACTTCAGATAAATGGCTGTCCAATCTCTTCTTAAAAACTCTTCTGGTGGCAAGCTGTTCCACTGGTTAATTGTCCTCACTGTTAGGGGATTCCTCCTTAATTCCAGGTTGCTTCTCTTCTTGATAAGTTTCCATCGGTTGCCTCTTCAGGGGCTTTGGAGAATAGCTTGACCCCCTCTTATTCTTTGGGGCAGCCCCTCAAATATTGGAAGAGTGCTTTCATGTCACCCCTGGTCCTTCTTTTCATGAGACTAGACACTCCCATTTCCTGCAAATGTTCTTCGTATGTTTTATCCTCCAGTCCCCTAACCCTCTTTGTTGCTCTTCTTTGCCTTCTTTCCAGAGTCTCAACCTCTTTTTTACAGCGTGGTGATCAAAACAGTATGCCGAATACGTCAGCTGCTGCTCCATTCAAAATCCAAGAAAGAAATACTTAGAGTCCATTCATCAGAGAAAAGATACCTTTTACTGGAAATCAAGTGGTAGCAACCAAAGAATTCTGGATCTGAGAAAATGGGCGCGTAAATCACATATACAAAGTGATGGCAACGTTCCCACCCCCAATAGTTCAATTGGCTCATCCAATTAAAAGTTGTGTAGATCATCATGTGGGCATCTCCAGGTGGTGATGAGGCTTCTGTCTGTTGACCTTGACATAGTTTGATAAAGGTTGCAGCTGCGCATAGCATAGGATAGAAACCTAAGCAAGAATGTACCCCCCCCCAGTTCATACAGTTCTGGTTTGTAACACCTCCAGCTCACTTTCCACAACCATTCCCCCCTCCACCCACCCACCCCGTTACTTATGACAGCCGAAAGATGCAAAGCAGAGGGAGAAAATCTTGAAGGCTGACAGTATATTCCGAGTGTGTCCTCACTAAGGATTTATAAAGCAGTAGTAGTGACACTTCACACGATCTTAATCCCTCTGTTAATGCAATTTAGGATTGCATGGGTTTTTTTGGCAGGTGCTGCACACGGTTTCGCTCCTATTTAAATGCTTGTCCACTCGGACTCCAAGGTCCCCATTACCGATTACCGATTTAACAGAGTTGGAAGGGACCTTGGAGGTCATCTAGTCCAACCCCCTTCCCGCCCAAGTGGGAGACCCTACCTACACCATTTCTGACAGGTGGCAGACCAGTCTTTTCTTGAAAGCCTCCATGGATGAAGCTCCCACCACTTCGGAAGGCAACTTCTGTTCCCGCTTGCAGTTCTGGGGGTTTTCACCTCACCTGTACCTGTATGATTGATTTGTGGCTGCAAGTTGAGGACTACCAAGATTGTTTGAAGGCGACTGTCATTTATTTTTCTTCCCAGCTTACATGGGTGTGTGCATGCACTCCTGCACATCAGTTTTGGTTGCCACGATGCAGAAAAGATGTTGAGACTCTGGAAAGAGGGCAGAGAAGAGCAACAAAGAGGATTAGGGGACTGGAGGATAAAACATACGATGGACGGTTGCAGGAACTGGGTATATCTAGTCTCGTGAAAAGGAGGACCAGAGGGGACATGATGGCATCTTCCAATATTTGAGGGGTTGCCACAAAGAAGATGGGGGTCAAATTATTCTCCAAAGCCCCTGAAGGCAGGAGAAGAAGCAATGGATGGAAACTCATCAAGGTTAGAAGCAACCTGGAACTAAGGAGGAAATTCTTGGTGGTGAGGACAATTAATAAGTGGAACTACTTGCTTCCAGATGTTGAAAATCAGGGGTCCCCAAACTTGTCAACTTTAAGACTTGTGGACTTCAACTCCCAGAATTCCCCAGCCATAATTGCGCTCTGTCTCTCTCTCTCTTTCTCTCATATCTCTATCATAGCTGGCTGGAGAATTCTGGGAATTGAAGTCCACAAGTCTTAAAGTTGCCAAGTTTGGAGACCTCTGTTGTAAATGCTCCAACACTGGTTGTTTTTAAGAAGAGATTGGATAACCAATCTCTTTATCTGGTGTAGGTGCCTACGCAAGGGGTTGGACTAGAAGACCTCTGAGGTCCCTTCCAAGTCTGTTTATTCTATTTATATCTTCCCGGACCTCTTGGTTTGGTCTTCTGCAACCCTCCCAAATTCTTGGGAAAAATCAAACCCCCGCTTGTCCTAAATCAAGTGCTTCCTGACTCCCGAGGACTCTCAGCCGTGACATGATGGGGGAATGGAGGATGGACGGACACGACAAGGCAGCCCAGTTGTGGCTCAGCTCTGTGTGTGTGTGTGTGTGTGCATGCGCGCGNCAGCCGTGACATGATGGGGGAATGGAGGATGGACGGACACGACAAGGCAGCCCAGTTGTGGCTCAGCTCTGTGTGTGTGTGTGTGTGTGCATGCGCGCGCCTTGGGGCCGGTCCAAGGCGGGTGTGATGTTCTAGGCCACGGGAAATCCTTGAAGAGCAGCTCCTGGCGTCCTTGGATGCATTTGTCCTCGGCTGACAGCTGAGCATCAACAGGATGCGGCCTTGACACGGGGCCTTTGTTGGAAGGACGTTTGTCCGGGAGACGGAGTGGACGTGAGCTGCAGGCCAGGACAGGCAGTGATGGATGCGAGTCCCAATCGGAGTAAAAGAATTCCTGCTCTTTTTTTTTTTTTCTTGCTTTTTTTTTCTAGGCTGGCTGGGACGTCCAGCCAAATATTTTAGTGGATAAGGGGGGGGTTGTTCCTGGTCTTATAGAAAGACAGATAACAGATAATCAGAGTTGGAAGGGACCTTGGAGGTCATCTAGTCCAACCCCCACCCAAGCAGGGGACCCTACACCCTTTCTGACAGAGGGCAGTCCAGACTCTTCTTGAAAGCCTCCAGGGATGCAGCTCCCACAACTTCCGAAGGCAACTTCTGTTCTGTGGGTTGATTGTTCTCCCTGTCAGAGAATTCCTCCTTATTTCCAGGTTGAATCTCTCCTTGGTCAGTTCCATCACTTGTTCCTTGTCTGGCCTTTCTTTGCCTTGGAAAATAGCTTGACCCCCTTCCTCCCTCTCTGGGCAGCCCTCCCTCAACTATTGAAGATGCTCTCTGGTGTCCCTGGTCCTCTCTTCCCTAGACCAGCCAGGCCCAGTTCCTGCAACCATCCATCGTATGTTTTAGTCTCCAGTCCCCTCATCCTCCTGGTTGCTGTTCCTGCATTTTTCTAGAGTCTCAACATCTTTTTATAGTGTGGTGACCAACTGATGCAGTCCTCTAGGTGTGCCCTACTAAGGCTTTACAGAGTGGTGTTAGTACCTCCCTTGATCTTGACTGATCCTCTGTTAATACAACTTCGGATTGCATTGGCTTTTTTAGCGGCTGCTGACACGGCGGCTCCTCTTTGCTGGTTGCCCACTAAGACTCCAGGATCCTCTCCCAGTTCCCTGCTACTGAGCCTGGTTTCACCCCAGTCTGTATGGGTCCTTTGGGTTTTTCTTGCCTGAGTGGAGGACTTTACTTTTCTCTACAGTGAGTTTCATTTTGTTAGATAGGCTCCAGGGTTCTTGTCTGGGAGTTTGGAGTTAGAGGCAGTCCTCGGCATACAACAGTTTGTTTAGTGATGGTTCGAGGTTCCAACGGCATGGAGAAAAGAAACTTAGGACCGTTTTTCAGACTCACGACCTGTTGCCGCATTCCCCGCGGTCGCACGGTTTGCATTCGGATGCTGGGCCATTGACTCACACTTATGACGGTTGCAGGGTCCCTTGGCTGGTATCATCCCCTGCTGCGACCTTCCGGCAAGCAAAGCCCGATTCACTTAACAAGTGTGTGGCTGGTTTAACAATGGCATAGCTGGCTTCCGACAAGCAATGGGATTTGCTTAATGACCATGTGATTCACATCACAAGTGCAGCAATTTGCTTAATATGGCAAATATCTATCTATATGATCTACCTCTATCTAGCTCTTTATCAGATCCATCTACTTATCTATTTATATCAGCTATCTATCTACCTACCAATCTTATCTATCATTATCATCTCTTTCTATCAAGTCTCCTTCTCTCATCCATCTATCTCTCTTCTAATCTATCCTATCTATGTATCCATCCATCCATCCATCCATCGTCTGTCTGTCTATCCATCCATCTACCTCTATTCATCTGTCCATCCATCTGTCTGTCTATCTGTCATCTTTTAATCTTTTATGTCTATATCATCTAATATCTATCCATCCTGTCTGTCTGTCTGTCTATCTATCATGATCGGTCTATCTATCTATCTATCTATCTATCTATCTATCTATCTATCTATCATCTCTTTCTATCGTCTCTCCTTCTCTCTCATCTCTCTTTTAATCCTGTCTGTCTGTCTGTCTGTCTGTCCGTCCATCCATCCATCCATCCATCCATCCATCCATCCATCCATCCATCCATTCTGTTTGGCTGTCCGTCTATCTATCCATCCATCATCTACCTCTATTCATCCATGCGTCCGTCCATCCGTCTGTCTACCTGTCATCTTTTAATCTATTATATCTATCTCATCTAATATCCACCCACCCACCCTGTCCGTCTATCTATCTATATATCATCTATCTATCTATCTATCTATCTATCTATCTATCTATCTATCTATCTATCTATCTGTCTATCTATCTATCTGTCATCTATCTATCTATCTATCTATCTATCTATCTATCNGGACCTCTGAGGTCCTCTAGTCCAAGGCAAAAGATTGTTCCAGCGGGATCTAAATCTCTGGTTTTTTTTTTTTTTAAATCATCAAACCATCTTTGGACAACGCCTTCCAAATCCGTTGGGTATCAACTCCCACATTTCTCCAGCCAGGCTAGGGGATGATGGGAGTTGGAGTCCCAAAGATTGGCGTAAGCATGGGAGCGGGAAGGAGGCCGAACCCTTGAAAAATCTGCCAGATCAAAAACATTTTCTTGTTTTTCAGAGAAGGGGCTTCTGGGGTAACCTCTGGGCTGGGAAATGGTCTCTCCCCTGAGGCCAGTGCTGGCTCGGTTGGCCTTCCAGAAATTAGTTAGAACTGAGTTGTTCTGGAGGGAATTGGCCAGGGTGGAACCGATGCATGCAAAAAAAAAAAGGAGCCATCNACCGATGCATGCAAAAAAAAAAAAAGGAGCCATCTGCATTTTTGCAGAATTGAAATGATGACATTGTTATATCTTTAATGTCATTTTTTATTGAGTTTGCAGCTCTTAATGTCCAGAAGTCCCTCTAAATTGCAGCGGGCAGTAGAAAAATGAGTTAAAGCCTAAATAAATGAAATTATACAGCGAGCACAAGAGTCGCCAGAGCAGTGTTTTTTCCCAACCATGGATGCTCTCGGAAGGTGTGGACTTCAACTCCCAGGATTCCCCAGTCAGCTCTAGCTTTCGCTGGCTGTGGAATTCTGGGAGTCGAAGTCCTCAACATGGTAAAGTGGCCGAGGTTGAAAAACACTGGAATAGAGCTTTCATTCTCCGCTTGCAAAGGCCTATTCCACAGGCAGGTGCTAAAATCCTGGGACCTAATCAGTGGTGAGATTCAAATATTTTTACTACCTGTTCTGTGGGCTTGGTGGGTGTGGCAGGGGAAGGTCACTGCAAAATCTACATTCAGAAGTGGAATCAGCAAAAGTCACTTTGGGTAGCAAGATGAGTGGCAAATAAATAAGCTAAAATAATAAACTAAAAGAAACTAAAATAAAACAAAACAATACAATACAATACATAACAACATAAAATAATAAAATAAAATATAAAATATAAAAAATAAAATATAAAGAAAAAGTAAAGTACATGAAGTGAAACGTAAAGTAATAAAAGAAAATCTCTCTTTCTCTCTCATTTTCTCTCTCTCCTCTCTCTCTCTTTCCTCTCCCTCTCTTCTCTCTCTCTATTTCTCTCTCTCTCTTCTCTCTCTCTCTCATTCTCTCTCTCTTTCTCTCTCCCTGCTCTCTTCTCTTCTCTCTTTCATTCTCTCTGTTTCTCTCTCTCCCTCTCTCCTCTCTCTCTCTTTCTCTCTTTTTTTGAAATAGTTTTTATTAGACATTTCCCAACAATTTAAAAACATATTTACATTTCCAATATTACTCTCTCCTCTCTCTTTCTTTCTCTCTCTCTTTCTCATTCTCTCTCTTTTTCTCCCTCTTTCTCCTCTCTCTTCTTTTGTCTTCTCTCTCTTTCTCTCTCTCCCTCCCTCCCCCTCTCTTTCTCTCCCTCTCTCCTCTCTCTCTTTCCTCCCCCTCTCTTCAATCTCTTCTCCCTCTTCACTCTCTCTTTTCTCTCCCTCTCTCATTCTCTCTCTCTCCCCGCCTCTGTGCAACGAATCCTAGGAGACGTCTCGGGTTTTTCTCTGTGCTTACAAGCCTGTCTCTTCACCCCGTGATGGGCTTGGCCATTTTTCTAATTTCCTGGCCCTGGGACCATCCTTTTATTCTGTTTTTCAAAGTCTGATAAGCATATTTTAAGACTCTTGCAACAATTGCTGTGATTTCCTGTCTTAAAAATGATGAGAAAGGTTACTGGCAAAAGTTGTTTGATGGAGGCACCATGGAGCCTTTGGCCTTACCAGGGGCCCTCAGTCAGACAAAATTAATCAAATAGATAAATATCAGAAAAGTCCATTTTAAAAATCTGTGAAAGTGACATCCTTCACATCTTCTCAAACAAGAGCCTTTGGCCTTTTATTTATCCAAAAGTCTAGAAATGAGATAGAAAAATAGAAAAAAAGATTGCTGAAAGAGAGAGGGAGGGAGAGAGAAAGAGAAAGAGAGAGAGAAATATAGATATAGTCAGTGTTACAGATAATATAGAAAATAGATAGCAATTAGGAAAAGAATGAAGAAGTATGTAAATATGTATATATGTTATAGAGAAGATTGAAGTGTAAGATGAAATATATTGATTTGTAACAAGAGTAAGATGCAACGGTAATGGAATAAGCAACCATATATTGAAAAATGTAAGGAAATGTAAAAGATGTCTTGATGTTGACACCAATATGAATATAGCTTTATCTTATGTTTTTAAATGTTGGAAAATTAATAAAATACTTTTTTAAAAAAGAAAAGAAAATAGATAGATAGATAGATGATAGTTAGAGGTAGGTAGGTAAATGAATGGATGATTGATCGAGATATTGATAGATGATAGATATGATAGATAGATAGATAGATAGATAGATAGATAGATAGATAGATAGATAGATAGATAGATAGATACTGGTAGATAGACAGACAGGTGTATATGGTTGTGTGAGAGAGAGAGGTGGGGGAGAGAGAAACAGAGACAAACAGACAGGACAAATAGATGAAACAGACAGACAACTCAGAGGTTTAAAAATGGTTAAAACGTTGAATTTCCATCAATGTGAAGTCTACACTTAACTCAGAGTGGCCTCTTTTGAGATAGATTATTTAGGATTTTATGTGAAATGGTAGAGGGTTTCCTGGCTCAGCGGGGAATTGGACTAGAAGACCTCCAAGGTCCCATTCCAACTCTGGCATTCTGTTTTTTTTCCCCTTGATTTAAATCACTTTCTGCCCTGCAGCATTTAGGCTGCGTTCACCCTCCTCCACTTGATCTGGGGACTGAATTAAGCCAATTTCTGAGTTCACGAAACCCAGGAAGCCATGAAAATATCCCGCAAGCTGAAGAGCAGCTTAGCGTATGACAAGCGAAGGGTCATTCCTGCTGGAAGGGCTGAGCCCATCTGGACGCTCCCCCCAAGTGTTTCAGGGAGAAAACCAGGCAGTGAAGGGAGTTGGCAAGTGTTGAAACTCTCTGGGCAGCCCTTGTTTAGCAGGCTCCAGTGATAAAGAGCAGCAAAATTTACTCTGGCAGTCCCTGGGATCTGAAGAGAGAGGGAGAGAGAGAGAGAGAGGGAGGGAGGGAGAGAGAGAGAG
>BHFT01055630.1:0-12374 GCA_004320025.1 Laticauda laticaudata | reverse complement strand
TTTAGCGGACGACAGAAATACTTTTGCTGATTTCCTTGCCTTGCCAGCAATAAGCAGAGGAAGAAAGAAGAGAAAGAACCAGCCTGGTGGCCAGGCGAGGTGCATAGCAGCAGGCTGGGGACAAATTCCCCCCTCCAACCCTATCGCCCCACTCCTCACTTACCTCATGCTTTTCACAATGCAACGCGATGCTAAGCCTTGTGTTCCGCAGGCAATTGTGGCGTGGTGCAGCCTTGATTCCATGCACAACCTGTGATTAATTGCTTTGGGGCGGTTTTTGTGAGTGTGGAACATTCTATCTGTGGCATCACCAAAAAAATTTTTGTGGTACCAAGTTCAGTTGTCCCTGGTACACTGGTTGTGCAACCTACTGCAACTATACGCAACCAAACAGATTAATAAGCGACAGCTTAAAAAATGGTTACAAGGAACTGGGCATTGGCTAGTCTACGTGAAGAGCAAAAGCAAAGGACCGAAGGGGAGACATGACAGCAGGTCTTCCAAAAGTTTCGGGGCTGCCACAAGGCAGAAGCTATAGATCAAACTATTTTTATAAAACTGCCTGTAGCGCCAGACCAAGAAACAATGGCATGGAACTGAACAAGAAGAGATGTAAACCTGGAAATAAGGAGAAATTCTGACAGTGAGGAACTCCACATCAAACGCAGATGGAACAGCTTAGCCCTCGGGATAAGATTTGGTGGGTGACAAGGGGACAAGCGGCCATCACTTTCTTGAGACTTTCAAGAAGAGATTGGACTGCCATTTGTCAGAAATGCTGTAGGGTCTCCCGCTTGGGTGGGGGGTTGGAATAGATAATCTTCCAACTCTGATTATCTGTTATGATGAATTTTACTGGTGACAGTGTAGTGCGTAATATGTATATATCATGATAGAAGAACATACACCGGAGTAAAATATATGTGACACAGAATACACACATACACACACACAAACACATATATATCATGAACAAAGCTGAATGCATGCATATATATATTTTTACCCACCTCAGAAGGATGGAAGGATGAATAAACTTTGAGCTGGTGAGACCCAAACTGCCAAACAGGTGGCAGCCGGTGATTAGCAGAAGGAGCCTGCAGTACTGCATTCTAACCATTGCACCACAGAGGCTCTTTTTTATTTATTTTATTTATTTATATTGCTTCCTATTCACCCATGATGACTCAAGGTGGCTTACAGAATATAAAACCACATTTAAAACAATAAAACAAACAGAATCAAATAATATAGTACAACAAAATCATCCCCCAACTCCCACCCCCCACCCTGGCAACAGCAGATCACATGAGCCATTTAATGGGCTCCATCTGACTCTGGGTTCTCCAGGCCTGCTGACAGAATCAGATCTTCAGTGCCTTCCAGAAGAGTATTCGAGCAGGGGCTGTTCTAATCTTTGGGGGAATGATGTTCCAGAGAGAGGGAGCACAGAGAACAGCCTTTTTTTGGTGTTCCACCACAGAAAACACCCTTTTTCTGAGTCCCACCAGGTGTATCTCTCTCGGGGTTGGGATCCACAATATTCCCTTCCTCCCCACTCTGATGGGTCAGGTAGATGTGGCCAGCAAGAGACGATCCCTCAGATAACCTGGTCCCAAGCCAGGAAGGGCTTTAAAGGTGACAATCAGCACCTTGGATTGCACCCAGAGGCAAACTAGCAACCAATGCAGATCCCACAGGAGAGGTGATATATGTGCACACCAGGATCTGCACAAAACCATGCAGGCCACTGCATTTTGCACCAACTGGAGTTTCCAGATGCTCTTCAAGGGCAGCCCCATTTAGAGTGTGTTGCAATAATCAAGACGGGAAGTGACTAGGACATGAGAGACGATGATGATGATAATGATGATGATGATGATGATGATGATGATGACGACAACCATCGTATCATTCAAAATCTTCCTTGTGCACTCTGGAAGTAGAGTTATAATACTGTGTTTTATCTTTAGAATGCTTAACAGTACAGAAAAACCACCAGATGTATAACTCATTTCAAATTTCTACAAAGATTTTTAGAGACCTCTGATTCAACTTAAGTTTCCTACTCTTATTCAAACATTTGCTTTGGAATGATTCTTCCAGAGTTTTGTTGATGCAAAATGTCCTTTGTATCTGTCCACAAATCTAATTTCATTTCATTTATATCCCAGATAAATGCAGCTAAAATAATACCGAATCCTTCAACTAGCATAAAAGCAAAAAGCAAAATACCTTTTAAAAAAAAATAATGGTATTCATTGGTAAACATTAAACAGCCATAGAAAGGGATATGATTTTTTTCTGCAGCAAAACTTCACAGCTGGCTATTCCATTACAACAGTAGCTTTTGTTTATGCCTCAGAGAACATCAGTAATAAACCATTAAAATCCTTGATGTTATGAGACTCCATGCCATTTTCCTAACATGTGACCAGTGAAAAATGCTTATATATAATTGTCTTAGTTTCAGTAAACACAAGAACTTTCTGAACTTTGTTTTTTGCACTTGTTCTTACATATTTCTTTGTATAAGTACCCAGGTAGGACTACTGTAAAAGAAATATTTGCTTGCATCTATTAGTCATTTTAGTGGTGTGTTTTTTTATTCAACCAATTTCAATAGTTTTCTGCTTCTATTATGTCTTTTTCGTCATACTCTCCATGGAACTGGAATTGTCTGAAAGCTTATCAGAGGATCTTCAGGAAGACCAGATCAGCTTTCATGAATTATTTGTCCACGTTATTGATCTTAGCATACCATGTTCAATTGCACTAGAAGTAGAAAAGTCCTATTTGTATTAAACAGTGCATGTCAACAGTTTGTTTTTTTGAAAAAATATTATTGATTTTCAATAAACAAACATACACAAACAAAACACAAAACATAAAAACATAAAACTTCTTTTTGATAAGGCGGCTTCCGGGTTACATCTTTTTATACAGACATAAATTCGAATTCATGCTCACTTTTTATCCCATTTCATATCTTATTTACCATTCAAACATTTTTTATATAACTTCTCCCTCTTTTCACTCTCTTAATTCTATTTTATTTATTTCATATAATTTAAATCATTAAGCATATATCTTTTGTCTGTCTATTTAAATTTTCTATTATCTTTTCTCATTAACACAAAATTTCTCCTGTAATCACTGATTGACGTATGATGCCTTTGAAAATCTTTCCCTCTAAATTTAACACTAAAAATATTAATATACTTTTCATTCTGATTCTGCTTAGTATGTTCTAAAGCTACATACTATATTATAAAATAAAATAAAAAGTAATAAGTTTATAATATAGTTAAACAATAAACCATAGCAAATTAAGCTCTATTATTAAATCCAGTTTTCTAAACATTATTTCAAATATAAATACAACAATACAATCTTATGTACTTTTGCAGTCTCTTTTTAAATCATATTAATTTATTATATTTAATATAATATTTCTATTTTCTATATAATGAATATATAGTATGTTTTTTTAGTTTTCGCGGTACTTACATGTGTGCTGTTCAGCTTCCTTCGGGTATTATCCCACGTCATTGTAGTGCTTTAAAGTTGTAGCAACGTTTCAGCAGAATCTCATCTGCCATCATTCAGGCTTGCTTCTCTATTCAATTTGTATATGGGTCAGGGTCTCACAGCCATTGGTTTTAAATTTGAGGCTAGCCTATTATTGGGCAGGATGTTTTTTTCTACATCCTGATTGGTTGGAGTCTTGGTCTTGTTTATTGGACTTGGAGTTTGTTTGATTGTTGTTTCTGGTTCTTCTTGTCTGTTTTGTGGCTTTGATTGGCTGGCAACAATGTGTTCCCTGTATTGGAGGCTTTCAGTGCAGCTTGGCTTTGCGTGAAAGGACGCTATTATCTATTAGGAAGCTAGGTTTCATCTGGGTGCCTGCTGGAGGTGTTTTGAGCTGGAGGTATCAGAGGGAGTCTGTCTGTGCCCAGGTGTTTTGCCTGGCTTGTGGTGTGGAGATCTTTCTATTGAGAGTGCAGGCTCCAAATGATTGACAGTCTGGTGAATCATCTCTTCTATTCTATATATTCTTCTTATATATATTTTTTTTAATAGCCAATCAGAAAGAGACCAGCCTCAAATTTGAAACAGAGGAACTGTGAGACACACTTCCATACTGAAGCCTGATGAATGGCAGATGAGATTCTGCTGAAACGTTGCTACAACTTTAACAGAACACAATGAGCTACAACTTTAACAGAACTACAATGACGTGGATAATACCCCGAAGGAAGCTAAACAGCACAAATGTAAGTACCCGCGAGAGCTTAAAAAAACAAATATCTGACCTCTACGGGGAGGAAATAAACAGCCAGATCAAGAGCTATGAGAAGCTGGAAGTTAAAAGAGCAGGAATACTATGTGACCTAAAATTCCTATGCAGCTGCAGAACAACAGTGTAACACCAACCTGCTTCAAATTAACATTTCATGAGCACACAGCAGCTACCAACGTTCCTGAAAGAACAGAATTGGCTCTACTCAGAAATGAAGTTCACAGTAAAAGATTCCAATTAGATCAGTTAAACAAAGATTTTCTAGCACTACACCTGGAATTTGAGCAGCAAAATCCACCCTCTACTTGGAGATAGATCAAACAACTTACAACTTGGAGAGCTGAAACTGAAAGCACTTACAAAAATGATAAACTCACAAAAGAAACTAAAAAAAATTAGAAAAATGACAAGAAATTCCCAATAACCCACCACAACACCTGAAAACAATTAGTATACACGTTTCCACAGAGAACTCAACAAAACAGAAAACAGATGTCCTATCCAAAGGATTTAATTATGCCATAGCACCAAAAAAAATCCCAACAGATCCATTCATATGTGGCAGTAGAATCCAGCCTAACCAAATTAAATACTGATGAAGCTGACAGAATAAGACACCAGGTTACTCACATCTTATGCACAACGAAACCACCAAAAATAATTTGCAAAAAGATGAATTCACAGCGTTACAAACCCTGAAAAATGATAACAGCATAAATAATACTCCAGCAGACAAAGGAAATGCCACGTAGTAATGGACAGAAAAGACTATGAAAACAAAATTGACAGACCTACTCCAAGACTCCACATACAAACCTATTAAACACAGACCCAACCACATATCTGGAAAAAATTAACCAAGAAGAAAATTATAACCAGCCCATAAGCCAAAGAAATCCAACAGACGATCATCCAAGAGAAAAATCTTTCTAGATGCCCCAAATTATACAGCCTCCCAAAAATACACAAAGAAGGCATACCTCTCAGGACCCATAGTCAGCTACAGAGGAGCACCATTACAAAACCTAGCTAAATCTACTTAGCAAAACAACTACAGCCCATGCTGAAACCGCAGCTTCATATGTACAAAACTCATACCACTTCTTAGAAATAATCAAAGATCTACACGTAGAACAAGAAGATCTGCTTGTAAGTTTGACGTGGTTTCACTATTCACTCAAGTCCCGATAAAAGAAACTCTTGGGAATCATCAAAAATAAATACCAACCAGCTAAAGACCTCATGGAAACTAACAGAACACTGCCTAAACCAACACATATTTCATATACAAAGGACAAAGATACAAGCAAATTGAAGGAGCCCCTATGGGATCACCACTGTCACCTGTCATTGCAAACCTGTCATGGAAGAATTCGAATCCAGAGCCCTGGCTAATGCCACCCACACCCAAAACTATGGCTAAGATCACATCGATGACACATTTGTGATTTGGCCCATGGAAAAAAACCTAAACAATTTCCTAACCACCTAAACAACACACACCCCAAAATCAAGTTCACCAGCTGGAAACGGAAATAAACACAACAACTACCATTCCTAGATGTACTAATCTACAAAAGAACAGATGGCACACTGGGACACACCATATTACCAAAAGAAAACACAACACCAACCGCTACCTTCAACGCCCAATCCCACCAACCACCCAGCACCAGCAATAAATTCCGTGGCGAAAACACTAATTACCAAACAACCCTGGGCAGATAGACACATATAAAGACTGAACTAATCACCTGACTGAAGTCATGACAGCCAATGGCTTCCACAAAAACAAATCATCACCAGCTTGATCCACAAAAACACACAAGACATAACAGAGACTAGAAGACCAACAGACCTATGGAACAGCTGTCTTGCCCTACCATAAGAGGTACTACAGATAAAATCAGTAAGATACTACACAGGCATCACATCAAGACTGCCTTCAAAACAGACAAAAAAATAGCAGCCATCCTGAGGAACCCCAAAGACAAACATTGACCTGAAAACCAAGGCATATACGAAATTCCCTGTACATCAATGCCCGGCCACATACATTGGACAGACCAATAGAAGAATAAGTTACCCGCCTAGATGAACACAAAAATGCAGTAAAAAAGCTGGAACACACTCCTGCACTACTAGTCACACACATGAAAACCACAGGTCACAACATCAACTTCAATGGCACCAAAACCCTAGCCACTATAGAAAACCCCAGCCCACAGAATATCAGAGAAGCCATAGAGATTGAAAAAGACCTGACAGCATGAATAGAAGAGATGATTCCAGCAGACTGTCAATCATTTGGGAAGCCTGCACTCTCAAAATAGAAAGATCTCCACACCACAAAACAGACAAACACCTGAGCACAAGACAGACTCCCTCTGATGCCTCCAACTCAACACCGCCCCACCAGGCACCCAGGTGAAACCCAGCTTGCTGATGAAGAGCAGCCGTCCTTCACACGAAGCCAAGCTGCATTAAAAGCCTCCCAACACAAGAACAGAGTGCTGCCCAGCCAATCAAAAGCCACAAACAGACAGAAGAAACCAGAAACACCAATCAATCAAACTCCAAGTCCAATGAACACAACCCAGGTTAATAGCCAATCAGATAGACCAGCCTCAAATTTGAAACAGAGGTAACCTGTGAGACACACTTCCATACTGAAGCCTGATGATGGCATGATGAGATTCTGCTGAACGTTGCTTACACAACTTTAACAGAACTTACAATGAACTAACATTAACAGAAACACATATGACGTGGGATATATACCGAAGGAAGCTAACAGCACAATATATATATATATTATATAATAATTTATATATAGTATATATCTATAATAATAACTAAATAATTCTTGTTTCTTTACATCTTGTTTAAACCTTTGTAACTTCTCTTTCCTTTCTTCCCCGTCCCTTTCTTCTCCAATCCTGCCTTTTTACCCCCTTGTCTCTTAGTCTCCCACCTTCTTAATCCCACCTTCTTCTGTATTTCTCTTTTCTGTTGCTTTTCTTCTGACATTGTAGTGATTTTTCACCTAATTTTCCCTTTTTGGTGTTTTTTTTAAATCTTAAATTCTCCATTCTCTTTCCCCTCTTTCCCTTTTCTCTCCAGCTAAAGTGTGTTGTTTATTAAAGATGGCTTCTTCTTCATCCCAGTCTTCTTATTCTTGTAGTTTTTGTAGGTAGAAATCACCATTTTTTAAAAAATGGAAAACAGATCAGAAGAGCCCTTCCCTTCTTGTTCCTCTTCTTTTAGCTTTTTAAATTCAATTCTAAGTTCATCAACAAGTAGTGCCAGTGTAAAAAGTTTTTTTTACACAACCAAATGTTTTAGTCTTTCAAATAATGATTTCCAAAAGTCCCAATGTCACCAAAGCAATCCAAATATGCACAGACTGTTATTTAGCAACTTTCTTCTTTTTATACTTTTCTCTTCCTGGAGTTATAGTTCAGTTACAAAACTCAATTAAAATATATCTTTTAAAAGACTTGTTACAGTTTTAGCTCTGTTCTTATAAACATCCAAGCAGCCTCCTCCAAAAATCTTAATATTTGTTCTTTTTCTCTCCTTCCCACTTATAGGCAAAAAAGAGTTCTATCCCCCCCCCCCGAATGCTCAGAAATCTTTACGTCCTTGGCTTTAGTTTTCAAAAGATTACCTGCTGATGCAAAAATGGGTTTTCCTGATTTCTTCATTCATTTGCTATTCACCGTAAGGAAGGATAGTGAGAAAAAAACAAACTTTCCCTTTTAACTTCATTCGCCATTTTTTTAGGTCGGGAACAATGTATCTTTAATGAGCTTAAATTCCAGGGTATTTAAATGTTACTTATTATCCGTCAGCAAAAACTTACACTTCTTACCTTCCTCGCGCACATTCTTATCCATATAAGCTCTTTGTATGTGGCCATTGCTGACCGCCAGTCCACCGCTTTGGAAAAGGGAGTTAAAGTCAGCTGAGGACGGGGGTTGCAATTCCCCGGACCCTGCTGGATTCCGCTATCTTCAGTTACCTCTACGGGGTAACTATAGCCCCCAAATCCAGCTGGATCGAGGGCACTCCAGCGGCGAGTGCAGCAGAAACCACGCACAATTGCGGATTCCTGCTACCGCCGAAGCCTTGCAAACCAAACGTCCTGGTAGTGGAAATCGCATATCAACAGTTATTATCCTTTTTCTCTTCCAAGCAACAGATTAGAAAGAGGTAGAGATTTCTTCATTAGACAGAGATTTCTTCACTAGCACTTTGCAAGGAACATTTACAAAACAAGTATTGATATGAAACCAAGAACAATTAAAATTAATTTGAGAGCTATTCATTCTTAGAAACAGGGCCATTTGCAAGAAGTGGCAGTGGTAAAAAACAACAGCAACCCTGAGGAGTCACTTGGAAGGAGTGAGATTTTGATCATGAGATTGCATGAAAAGCCCCACTGTTATTTTGAAACCCCATTCCCATCTCCAGTCATACACAACCTGACTTACAGAAATAGTTCACGGCAATTTTGTGAAACATTCTCAGGGTTTCAGAGGTGTATAATGGGTAGTCTAGAATTTGTCCTACACAGCAATCCTTATAAATACTTTCAAAAATCAGAATCTTGTGGATTCTGAGGAGTCTCATTCAGTACCAAATATGTTCCCTAATTATGGACTTTGGAAAATATTAATGTGAAATGGCCAGTAAAAAGCAAGGAATAAAGTAAATATTGAACAAGCCTGGAAGGTTCTTAAGAAATGAAAAGATACTCAAACTATCTGTGTCACATAAAAAAGGAAGGCATTTATTCTGTCATAAATTTCATGATTCATATCATCAAATGACTAGAAAAGAATGCATATGAACTACTGATTGTGTGGATTAGTGAAATGAAGATTGAAACTAAAATATTAAACTAAACCAAATTTGATTCTTGTAATTAATTCATTGGAACATATATCTAGCAAAGCACAGGTGTATGAGCAAACCAAAATAGTCAACAGTGGCCAGAGATAGATGTAGAATATATAAGGAATTTCTAATTAAAATCACTTCAAATTTGAAGTACTCTGATCTCAGAAACAGTTCAATTTGAGAGAGAATCTCTTGTCTTTGGCTTGGAGTATTACCCATTATTTCTCAGACCAGAAATCTCCAGAAATCTGACCACACTCAGAACACATGTTAGCACTCAAAATGGGACAATTTGAAACCCAGACGAGATATTTTGAATCTGAAATAATTAAAATTCAAAATGTTGCATATATCTCTGGACAGAAGTGTAAAGTCCTACCCTCAACCAAAAAGGATAAGTAAAATTTATTAAATGAGGAGGATAACACTGTATCTGAGCTTTCTAAGGAAAGAAAGCTTTCTGAGGGAAAAAGAATAGGGAAGCATTCTACTCATATGTAGAATCTAGACTTTTTTTCTTTATTTTAGTAGTTAATGGCATAAAATATGCAAAAACTCAACTTTTCTGAAGCTGCATCTTCAAAATAAATAGTGAAATTAATGGAAAATGAAATGAGGGCTTGCAAACTAAAATATTATTTAGTCCCAACACAACTACCACAGAATCTTATAACATTGGGAAAAAAACTTTTGTATCATGGAAGGACAATTTACGAAATGCTTATTTATATTCTGATACATGCTTGAAACCCTGGTCAAAATTCAGAACAATTCTACTTTGCTTTTTTTGTACCTGAAATGACAAGACACTCAAACATTGTCTTCATTTGTGCTTTTAATAGCATTATTCCTCATGTTTCCAGAGCTGCAGACATGAATCACTGTGTGAACTTAAGAACTATAGTTTTCTTTACAGAACAAGATCAAGCTGCCTGCCAACATTTATTAGCACATTTTCTACATTTTTTGAAACGTGATTCATTATTCTGAAATCAAATTCCACAGAAAGACACTATCTGAAATAATAGATGCTGTAAATATAGAAGGTTCTAGCTTTAAGATTTCACTATGGTGGTTGAAAAGCTGAAGGAAGGGGAAAACTTACTAATCTTATTAGCATGTGTGAAATAGATGAGTGAATAGCAGATTGGAAAAAGGAGCAATTATAATATAAGCCAATTGCATACATGTATGTCACATTTATTATAATTGTCCTCTCAAATTCCTTTATCAATATGTGTTCAATACACTTCCCAATGAACATGTTAAATGTAACTCTATAATTAGCTGCATAGTGTGCAGATTTTATATTAACATAATGATTGAGGGAACAGCAGTAAAATGATTTTCAAGATAGCCTCTTACGTAGAGATTTTATCTTATATAGAATCATGTAAGCACAATCAGGGTAAAACTGGGCTTGAATTTCATGTGTGTGTGTGTGTGTGTGTGTGTGTGTGTGTGTGTGTGTGTGTATGCCCCCAAATTGGCTAATATGTTCCTTATAATTAAAAAGGAATTCAGCATATGTACTGCCAATGACAAAGGCTAACACCTAGTATAACCATTTTATATATTACTGAAGAGCATTATGTGAAAGTCTGAACTGACCAAAACCATGTTTTAAGAGTCAGGGACAGAGGGTAATATTTATGAGCTAATTTTATGATGGTCATAATATATGGGAGTTTGAGACTTGATATGCAAGAGGACTTAGTTGGATCAGCCTTATTAAAATTCTAATCAAACTACCTGGCTATTTCAGAAAGCCTTTGGGAATTGAGAAAATGGTTGATTTTCACCCTTAAGCAGATAATTGTTATAGAAAGTGTTATTCCTTTGTGAGACTTGTTTTTGACCATGGTATTCTTATTTATTACTTTAATATATTTATGTTTATTTATTGGAATGAATGCCACTTAAAATTCATCTGCTATTGAAGCACCCTATAACTATAAATTAAGATTTTTTTAAAAATGGCAAAGTCTATGAATCAAGAAATAAAATAGATATGTTTGTTGTGAGACTGAAAGAAATGGGTGAAATGTAACAGATCTGAATGAAGCTAATCTATTGCTGTGGAGGAGAACTGATGAATTCACATAGGAATGCAGAAAAGATAGGCTTAAGATACAGAAGAATCTTGATAGACTTGAACATTGGGCACTATCTAACAAGATGAAATTCAATGGTGAAAAAAGTAAGGTTCTACATTTAGGCAAGAAAAATCAAATGCACAGCTACAGTATATGTGGTAACTTGCTCAATAGTAGTAACTATGAGAGGGATCTTGGAGGCCTACTGGACAACCATTTAGATATGATCCAACAGTATGCAGCAGCTGCCAAAAAACCCAACACAAACCTAGGCTGCATAAATAGAGGGATAGAATCAATATCATGTGAAGTGTTAATACTACTTTATAATGTCTTGGTTAAGCCACACTTGGAATACTGCATTCAGTTTTAGTTGCCACGATGTAAAAAAGTTGTTGAGACTCTAGAAAGAGTGCAGAAAAGAGCAATAAAAAAGATCAGGGGACTGGAGGCTAAAACATATGAAGAATGGTTGCATTAACTTGGTATGTCTAGTTTAATGAAAAGAAGGACTAGGGAGAGACATGATAGCAGTGTTCCAATATTTGAGGGGCTGCCACAAAGCAGAAGGAGTCAAGCTATTCTCCAAAGGCAGGAGAGGGCAGGTTAAGAAACAATGGGTAGAAACTAGGGGTGGGACAGCAGACAGAGAACCGGTTCTGTGTTTGGCCCACCCACCCAACTGTGCTCTTACCTGTCCTTTATTTCTTGCTGTTTCAACCTCAGCTGCTTTGCACAGCACAGCTGAGGTTGAAAAATCAGGAAAAAAAAGAGACTTTCCAAATGCTGCACACCTGCGCACAGTGCTTTTCAGCTGTCCCAGCGGCACAGCTAAAGGTTTTCTTACACATGCGTATAGCACGTGACTGGCGCCTGTGCACGTGAAGCTCACATGCACACCCAAAACGTAATCTCCGAACTGGTAGTAACACCGGTTGAATCCCACCACTGGTGGAAACTAATTAAGGAGAGAAGCAACTTAGATCTAAGGAGAAATTTCCTGACAGTTAGAACAATTAATCAGTGGAACAACTTGCCTCCAGAAGTTGTAAATGCTTCAACACTGGAAA
>BHFT01055629.1:0-10875 GCA_004320025.1 Laticauda laticaudata | reverse complement strand
GCTTGGCTTCCATCCTGGATCTCCAGTCTCTTTTTCCAATCTGGTCCTCCTTGTTTCAGTATCCCCGCAGTCTCTCCGTCCACCAGTGTTAGATCGCGGGGAAAAGAGACCCTGGAAGACCCAGCGTGACTTTCAGCTTCTTTATTCGGTTCTGGAAATCAGTTCTAAAAAATGTCGGAAAGCCGGCAGCCTTTTTTTAAAGCATGCTGCTTGCGGCTCGCGGCCAATGATGGTTCCTTGAATTCTCCCGCTGCTCAGGAGACAATCAAGGGCTGGCAATTGTTGAACCATCACCGTCGGCTTGAAGACCAATTCAAATTGGGCCATATTTGTGGACAATCAGAAAAGGATATTTAAGTATGCTAATATAGAACAGGGAATTCAAGGTTTTTATTCAAATTCAAATGGTTTCTGTGACGTGCTTGGTGTGGCTTGCAGGGGAAGGATACTGTAAAATCTCCAGTCAGAGGTGGTATTTGCCGATTCTCCAAACTACTCAAAATTTCCACTACCAATTCTTCAGAACTGGTCAGAACCTGCTGAATACCACCTCTGATTGTGTCTCAGATATTGTATGACCTCACATTAATGATAGATAACAGTTGTCACGAGAAGATACTGTTATTTGTAATAGCCATGATCTCTTGAAATTCCTCTGAGTGCCTTCTCAGAGCTTTGTAGAGAGGCATCACTCTCTTTTCCCTTTATTCTTTCCAAAATCTTGGCTTATTAAATATTTGAACTAAATAATACTAAATAAATGAACTTCTTGTTGATATGAAAGACATTAAAATACAGTGTAGTAAAAAACCCTAACTTCCTTCTGTTCATTACATTTATAATTTAAAATTAAATTACAGTTGTGAACTTACCAAAGGCAATTTGTTCAGGATTTTGTTTTGTTTTTATAATTGCTACCCAGTTTTGCCAGGACTTGATAATATTATTAGCTGGAGCCATTTCTAAATGATAACTATGTATTTATAATGAATGTTTTGCTTTTTCTTAAACAGAATATACATCTTGTTGTTAAATGGCTGGGCACCTTAGAGATACTTGTGGATAAATACAGCAAAGAAAGTCACTGTGACTATCGTCTTTTTATCAGTGCTGAGCCTGCTCCAACTCCTGAAGAGCATGTTATACCTCAAGGAATTTTAGAAAACTCTGTTAAAATTATTAATGAACCTCCTACAGGAATGTTGGCTAAGCTTCATGCTGCTCTCTACAATTTTGACCAGGTAATAATGTTACAGGTGTGTGTGTGTCTTTGTGTGTATGTATTTCTCTTAAAAGTCAACCAATAGTTCTATCTGTATCAAAGGATGATCTATTCTGGAATTAAGAAATTTAAGGAATTACATAAATGAAGGACTTTGTCATTGAAAAAGGGAAACGGGCATCTTATTACATAGTCTTTTACAGTATTGAGAATATATACCACTGGGACAGGAAGCATGTACAGTAGATCTGTTTTTTCATCTCAGTTGATGACAAATAGCTTCATCTAGCGTAGTTTTTGTTATATGTAATTTGGATATTATGTTTGAGATTTAGGATGCTACTTACTATATATATAGTGTTCTGCTAAATGCTTTTAGTCCATCCATTTTTGCACTCAGATGGGCAGCAAACAGAATAGGTTTGTTGGGCCCAATTGGAATAAACAGCCTGTCTATTAAATAATATCTGATCTATAACAGAAATATTAGATAGATGACATGGAGGAATGCAGTGTTATCCTAAACTGCATGCAGTTTTGAGTAATGTCTAATCTGCCAAATCATAGTGCAGTGGATCATGCTTATATTGAAAATAGGAATATAATAGCACTTACATTTTACTGATGCTTCGGTTGCTGTGGTAACAATTCTATTGTTTTTTTAAAAACATTTTTGCTAAACTGAATATACTTGCACATTTTTGCTCCTAGACTCTGCACTTTGTGAAAAATGTAATTACTGCTTATATATAGAAAACACAGTTGTAAACTCTAACATCTCTTGTTGATATGTGATTTGATTCAAATATTCTGTTTTCATATGTCTTTGTTATCAGGATACACTTGAGTTGTGTACACGAGAACAGGAGTTCAAAACAATTTTCTTTTCTCTGTGCTATTTTCATACCTGTGTTGCTGGGAGAGTAAAATTTGGACCTCAAGGATGGAATCGAAGATACCCTTTTAATATGGGAGACCTCACCATTTGTGTTAATGTGCTCTACAATTATTTAGAGGCAAACACTAAAGTAAGAACTAAAAGATTGAAGTAATTTCTTGACAAAAGCTTATCTTTTAATTTGGGAATTTGGAAATGAGTAAACAAAAATGTAATCATTTTGCCTTTAAAAGTAGATGGAAATTTGCCTATTGTTGATCAGGAAGTTCAAACAATTCTCACAGAGGATATGTAAACTTACTAACATAGGTTGAAGTGGTTCAGTGATACTGGCTTAGCTAAAATAAACAAACAAGTAAATAAATAAATAAAATTGTCCTTCATTATATTAGCAAAAACAGTGGTTTATACATGCATATGTGCCAGATTCATTAGGCAGGTAATGAAGCATTTGTACAACTATAATTACATACAGCAGATCTGACAGTTCATAACACTGCATTAATAATCACTACAATTAATTCTGATCATAAAAACAATTTAGAACACATTACATATATAAATAATGGTGCATTTCTTCCATGTGTCATTATTATGTATTAAGAAGGCCACCTTGTTGTGACTTTCTTAGGCACATTCCCACTGAATTCAGGTTTAAAATTAGATGACTTTATGATTAGTTGCCAGTTGGAAAAACCATTCATGTAGGTAATATAGTCTTCTGAGCCTTTTATACACATGTGGAAGAATATCTGTAGAAATACATGTATAAAGATGAAAGCTTTACTGCAACAAATTTTGTGGCACTTGTGAAATAATTTTTTTAACATACAACTCACAACCATAATTCTTTATAAATTAATATCTATATTGGGTAAGTTATAATAAAATAATGACAAATGACAGCCAGTTTTATATAGTGGTTAAAGCATCAGGTTAGAAATTAGAAGATGTTGAGTTCTGGTCCTGATTTAGACAAGAAGACAGTTAAGTGACTTTTGGCCATTTTTTCTTAGTCCTCAGAAGAAGACAATGGCAAATCACATTTGAAAAACCTTGATAAGGTTTTTGCCAATCTTTCTAGAACTGAAAGAAAGTGACTGACTCAAGGCTCCTGGTAACTAATATAGATAACTATTTATAAAGCATTGTGTTAGTGAAGCCCATTTTCAAATTCCACAAAATTCCATAAAACCATTGTCTTTATTCATGTACCTTTACAAGTATCCTTACATACATATATACATGTATATAAGTAATACGTCCTTTGAAAACTTTGGTCCAGCTGGCTCAGCTGGTAGCACCTCGTAAGGGCTCCTTTCCAGGGTTACAGGTGAAGATGGTCAATATTTTTGAAGGCAGAAAAGGGCTTTATGCCCCATCGGCAGATAAAACAGTAAAACCATCTTCTAGGACAGCGGTTGTCAACCGGTGGCCACAGCCCACTAGTGGGCCATAAGAAAAGTTTGGTGGGCCGCAGAAAAATGTCACCCCCAGAGCACCCCCAAAGCAATTAATCCAGGCTGCGCAGAAACACAAGGCTGCGTCACCCACACAGCCCGTGGGAACCCTCCCTGCCCACTCACTCCTTACCCAGTAAACTTGCCTGCTAAATTGCTATTTTTCCCTTTTCTGACTATCATCTGTTCTGCTGTGCTGGGAGATTTATACTAGCTAGGAAGCAGGAACTGGATTTCTTGCTTTCTTGCTAGTTTTTAGATCTTCTGGTCTGCGTGAACCTTAGGGCTGAAGGTTTGCTTGCAAGCAAATTCAGTGCAGACTCACGGCAAGCAAATTTGAGAGACTGAGCTAACCAGTGGCAGATAGAGAGATCACTGAATGATTCTGAGCAACTCAATCTGCCTGATTTTGGGTAAAAGTTGCTCTTTTTTTTATAAAAAATCCAATATTTGCATACATGGTATGTTGTGAGTTAATTTTGTGAGTTTGCTTGCAAGCAAATTTTATGTGACAGACTGAGCCAGCTGATGGCAGATAGATAGATCTTTGAATGAATCTGTGATTCTGTGAGCAACTCAATCTGCCTGTCTGCTTTGCCTGATTTTGGATAAAAGTTGCTTTTTTTAATAAAAAATTCAATATTTATATAAATGCTTATAATATCTACATACAAGCCAGGCCCAGACAGTCACATGACCACCAAGGCACAACCACAAATTAGGCCACACCCACAGAACCAGTTAGTGGTCCCTGAGGTCCAAAAGATTGGTGGCCCCTGTTCTAGGAGATACAAAACTGATTTCAAACCTCCAATGCTTTATGGCTGTATCTATTATTGGAAAAGGCTTCAGGAGTCAACTTCAAGGAAAAATCCAGAGCTGGAGTGCTGGAAGCAGTTTGTGATTTTATACAATCATTTAAATTCATCCATGATGAAGAGGCTTTTGGCGAGATGAGCAAAAGGATCTTTGGACTTGGGTTCGGCTGCCAAGGCCTGCTCACACTTGTCTAACTCCTCTTCTGGCTCCGGCTTCTTCTCTTCTTTCTTCTCTACTTTCTTCTCCTCCTTCGGCATTTTCTCCTTCTTGGAGGATTCCTTCTTAGGTTGGTTCTCTGCAAACTTCTTGGCGTCCAACTATGCCATCTTCTCACACAGCTTCAAGTCCCCCAGGATGGCCTTGAACTGGGGTTGGTTTACTCAGGTCACAGATGGTTCACATTTTCATATGGCTGGTGGAAGGGAGGCTTCAGCACCTGCTTGTAAAGCCAGAGCAGAGTGCAGACCACTGTGATGTCTGCCAGCATGATACGCTTCCCAACCAAAAATGTGCGGGTCTTCAGGTGAGAATCAAGCAGGCTCAAGATCCATTTCACCTCATCTTTGGCATACTCTGTAGCCTGCTTGTTATACTGCATGATGCCAAGTGTGGGGAAGACCCAGGTACTGGCCGGGGGCACAATGTCATTGTCATCAAAGCTTGCCCACTGAAGGACTGGGAAGCTGCCTCTTGAGTTGTGCCATGTAGTTCCTCGTTGCTGACATAGTGCATGATGGCGTTGCTTTCGAACATGCAAAATCCATCTTCTCCTTCAAATGCCAGAACCTTTCCAACTGGGAATTTTTTCAGAAATTCAGGAGTCTTGTTGGTCTTCCCGAAGTGGAACTGGGGCAGCATGGAGAGGACTTTGATCTTGGCCCTGCTGTATTGAGCAGCGATGAGGGCTTTGAATGCCCACCAGTTCTTGGGGCAAGTGTAGAGAGTCTTGAGACTGAAGGATGCCAATTCAATTCAATTCAATGTATAAATGACTTAACACACTATATCATCCGCATGGTTGCCAGGAGTAAAATCTGTCTTGAAGGAACAGTCACAATAAGGTGTCAAGATCAAGTTCTTTTCTTGTGCTTTAGGAAGAAGAATGTGTTTAAGAGGGTAGTCTCTGAGATTGGTTGTTTTCTTGCAGACATTTCATAATCCAGACCAAGTAGCATCATGAACATCTGCAAGAAAACATCTAAGTTCAGAGAGCACCAAGATCTCTCATGTAATTATTTTATTGTCCTGCCACTCCAGAATTGACTGTTATAGTTTATATCTATCCATCATAATTATAAATTTAATAATAATTAATAATTTTAACAATGCTTTTTTTTTCTAGACACCTTTTTATATTACATTTCCAAAAAAAAGACAATGACTAAATTGATTTTATATTTAAATCTGTATTTAATTATATTCAAGACCTTTGGTAGGCTTATGTAACTTCAATGTAACCATGCCAATCTTGCTATGGAGGCCTCAACCCTGGGAGTTGAAATTTACATATTGGTAGAACATTGAAGCTATGGAAGATTGATATAGGACTGTTTTACATACCATATGAACGTGTTTGTCCTTTTTTTTTAGCAAATTGGTGTTGATGTTTTAGGTATAAAATTATAGACTTGGAAATTAATATAGTTTTATTTTTTAATATATATATATTCATTTCCTTGCTGAAAACATTTTGTATTCTAAATTTTGTAGAATTTAGAAATTTACATTTATATTCTACAGAATAGAATATATAAGTGATTCATATCTAAGTTCAGGAATTTATCCTATTTGAAACAAGTGAACTGGTTTCTTTTAACTATGTTTTCAAAAATATTTTTTCTTAAATATAAGAAGCCTCATGTTAATAAATCACTCTGATGAAATTACTGGAATATGAACATGTCGGTTTTTTGCTGAAACAGCACATTATATAACATGCTCATTATTCTCCAGAAATGAAAATGTTTCAATTCATATTAAGGAAATAATGAAAAAAACATTAGGACATTTTAAAAATTCACAGCGATTCGGTTTATATAATCATTGCTTTTTCTTCATACTATTATGTTTTATGTTCTGAGTCACACTAATAACTGTAGAAGATAATCCATTACTATATAACATGTTTCCAGAGCAGGTTATTCTCATGCTCCAGTTATAAATCTAATTTTGTGAAAACCAAAAGTATAGTATAGCATAACAATTATTGAACTCTTAAAGGCTCAAGAGTTTTGTTGTTGTGCTGATGAAGTCACCAATTTTGTTCAATATCATGATCACAAATAACATTATTTTGTCAAGTTTATTATTACTGATTTGATTATGTCCATAGGTTCCATGGGAAGATTTGTGTTATCTCATTGGTGAGATTATGTATGGTGGACACATCACTGATAACTGGGATCGCAGACTGTGCCATACATATTTGGAAGAATTTATGAACCCTTCACTGGTAATAATTTATAGCAATGGGGGAGGTTTTGTTGGCTTCATTTAGTTGGCAAGACTTTGTATACACACTATTTTATATGGAGGGAAAGAAAGAAATATATAGATAAAAATGCATGCTGATGATACATTAGATGTATGATGGGCAGCAGTTTAGCTGCCTTGTATTAATTTGGAGATTTCAAAATGGAACTATTGCTTGTTAAACAAAAGAGAGAAACTGAGCCACTCCATTTTGAAAATGATTTTTACACTTGCATTAAAATGTGCTGCAACTTCCAAAAAAGCCAATGCAGTCTTAGGCTGTATTAACAGAGGACAGAATGAAGATCACATGAAGTGTTAGTACCACTTTATAATACCTTGCTGCAACATCCATACTTGGAAATTGCATCAAGTTTTGGTTGCTATGATCTAAAAAAGATATTGAGACACTAGAAAGAGTGCAGAAAAGAGCAATAAATACAATTATGGAACTAGACCTAAAACATACAAAGGATGATTATATGAAGTGGCTATGTCTAGTTTCATTTTTTTAAAGGACTAGGGATAATTGCATTGTCCCAATATCTCAATATGCCCCAAAGAAGAGTGAGTCAACTTATTTTCCAAAGCATCTATAGGCAGGAGAAGAAGCAATGGATGGAAACTACTGTAATCAAGAAGAGAATCAGCCGTACAACCAGGGAGAAATTTCCTAACAGTTAGAATCAGTGGAACAACTTGCCTCCAGAAGTTTTGCTCCAACACTAGAGGTTTTTAAGAAGAGATTGGACAATCCTTTGTCTAAAATAGTATAGAGTTTCCTGATTGAGTGGGGGTTGGACTAGAAGACCTCCACGGTTCCTTTAAATTCTGTTATTCTGTTAAAATATTGATAAGTGATTTTGATAAGAGTGTTTGGTGCTGTAACAGTAAGTTGCAGTAAGAAGTGTACTTCATATTGGGGGTCATTGTGAGATGAATTAAAATTGAAACACAAATGTATTAAGTCATTTAATTGTTTGATGAAGAGTTGTATCACTCATCATTGATTGCTGCAGTTCACAAAGTATGCAGTGGACAAGATGCACAAAAGGCAGCTAGTCAAATTTTGAAAAGGGGATCTAGAGTGACTCACTCCTCTACAAAGAAAGGTTACAACATATGAGGACTTCATAGTTTATGAAAACAAAAAGATTAAGTACAGACTAGAAGTTTTAAAAAGCGGTTACATAAATTCCTTTTACTTTCATACTTTTAAAATCTAAGTTTATATTATGTAGTCCTCAACTTATAGTCACAATTGAGCCTAATTTTTTTATTGCTTAGTGAGACATTTATTAAGTGAATTTTGTCCCACTTTATGACCTTTCTTGCCACCCTTGTTAAGTGAATCACTGCTGTTCTTAAATTAGTAACACAGTTCTTAAGTGAATCTCACTTCCCCATTGACTTTGCTTGTCAGAAGTTCACAAAAGATGACCACATGATCCCAGGACACTGCAATGGTCATAAATGCAAATCAGTTGCCAAGTGTCTGAATTTTGATCATGTGACCATGGGGATGTTGCAGCAGTTAAATGTGTAAAAAAATAGTCATACGTCATTTTTTTCAGTGCCACTGTAACTTTGAAAGATCACTAAATGAACTGTTGCAAGTCGAGAACTACCTGTAATTACTTTCAAAATCTAAGTTTATATAATTACAGTAAAGTCAGATAATGTGAAATTTAGGTCAAAAAAGAAAGAATTTCACACAGAAAAAAAATGCAGGATTTGCTATCACAAAATGCTGGTTCTTCACCAACTCTGGACAGGCTTTAAAGTGTATAAATAAACTAAAGTTGAATAAGATTATATCAGGCTCTATTAGTGATGAAAACAATATGCAATATTCAGAAAGTCAGTATATGTCTAAATACCACTTTTTGGAGAAAGTTGTTATGTTTCTTAGCCCTTGGCTTTTAAAGAAACATGATACTGAATTAAACCACATTTGGTCTATCCTAAAGGAGCTCTTACAATTACAGCCTAAGTCAGAATCATGTCTAATGAAACTGCAGTGATGCTAAGGGGGTAAAAATACCAAATTGGTATATACTGCAGCCTTAGCACTCTGTCTTTTCCAAGTATTAGGCATAAAGTTAGAGGTGGGAGGAGGGGAGGGCAAATCTAGCACCAAAAGTTCATCTGTGATACCGAATACAAAGAGCCTTAAGGCCACTCCATCTGCACCATCTCATGTTGGAAGTGTCTTCCGTGATGAAAGCAAAGTGAGTTTGCTTGCATTTATTCGCTCCTTAATGAGTAGGTTTTCATATGTCAGAAAGCCACATTCAGTTTAACACAATTGGAAGTCAATTGGAAAGCCTAGGAGTGAGTTACCATGGAGATGGAGAAAGATAAACACCACTGTACTTCTGACCTCCACTGAAGCTGATTTCTCTACATGACAGCTGAGGTCAAGGGAGCAGCGTGGGAAGCTCATTCCATCGGTACCACATCTGTATCTAGCCCAAGGGTAGGAATTGCTATTTCTAGATGAGGTAGTCCATTAACCTTCATAGCCTGTTTTTTCTTTCAAATAGGTGTCAAATATAGGGATGAACCTGAAAGAAATGATGGAAATTAGGTGCCTTTGGTTAACCAAGCTTGAATGTGGGTCTACTTAAATATTCCAAAACAGAATAATATCTTTTGGTTTAATTGAACAATGGTCTCTCCCCACATAAATCATGAAACAAAAATTCATTCAATGACAGGCAAACATAAAGAAAGATCTAGAACTACAGGATTTCCTATGCATTTTTGTTCTCATGTTAAAGTTTCACCTAAATGAGATGATTAGGAAAATGGGAGGGATATGGTTGTATATTACCGCCATGTTCTATTTGGAATATTAGGCATATTTTGGGAGCAAAAGCTTCTCTGCTTTAGAATTATGGGTAAATTATAGCATATGCAGGGATGGGATGCTACCGGTTCTGCCCAGTTCTAAAGAACTAGTAGCTCTGAAGAGCAGCAGACACTGAACCAGTTCTGTGTTTGTTGCTGTTTGGCCCACCCACCCACCAGGCTCTTATCTGTCCTTTATTTCCTGCTTTTTCAACCTCAGTTGCTTTACGCAGCACAGCTGAGGTTGAAAAAGCAGGAAAAAAGAGGCTTTTCAAACACGCACCTGCCAGGTGGCTCAGCTTAAGGTTTTTTTACACACACACACAACGCGCATCAGGCGTAGTCTGACGTAGTCACTGAACCGGTAGTAACACCGATTGAATCCCACCCCTGGGTATATGAATATGCATGGAAAATTTACGTACAAACAATATCCTGATTGAAATAAATGCTGAGAAACTAGGTAAACTGTGAAATGATCTGAGGAAGGACTAATCTAACATGTATGTTCTATTTTTCAATTGGGAGATACATAGCTGTTTGCTTCCAGTTTTCCTCATAATAATTATATACATTAGGACTGATAAGAGAATAAGTTAATAAGCCTAAAGTTTCCTAGGAGCTGGGCATCTCTACTCCTAATCTAAGAAAAGTAGCAGAAATATTGGCTTGACATTTTAATCAATGTTTAAAGCTTTCCTCCTTTCAACAGCTCAAGTTGTTCCATTTTTGTGGAATTCCAAAATAGTTTTCCATTAATTACTTAATTGATCCACAGGACTTACATGGCTGCCTATCTTATATAATGTTTCCAGATAGCTTACGACAAACCATACACACATGGTTAAAAATAAAAATACCTTTCTGTTGTGGCTCTGAGGCTTGAGCCTGCATTGTTAGACGAAGAAGACTCGGACGATGGGGAAGAGGAGGAATTGGGAATGCCTTCCTTCCCAGAACCTTCCTCTTCGGCAATGCCTTCCTCCCTGATTGTGCCTCAGGTATCAGCAGATAACCGAGAGGGAAAGCCTGAGGCTAATCAGAAGAAAAAGGAGGGCATATCGGAGCATCCTATGACAGAGAATCAAGTAGACGAATGCTGGCTTGATGCTAGACAACGTCGCAGGAAAAAGTGTGAGCTGCAACACAGG